>CAUZXS010003604.1:57500-90000 GCA_963585895.1 Sepioteuthis lessoniana
CGGCGTAGTCGGCGTCGGTAATTGTTGTTGCGGGGTATCTTCTGCTTCTTTTCTTCGTCAGTTCGAAGCCATTCTCTTTGATTTTGTCAATCGATGTTCTAAGTACGTAGTCTAGACAAATGATAAAGAGATACGGAGCCAGCGTGTCTCCTTGTAGTACTCCTGCTACTATGTCGAAGTATTCTGTGTCTCCATCTGGTGATCGTACTTTTACTTTAGTGTTTCTATAGAGAATCGTTATTGCCGCTACGGTTTCTTTAGGTATGCCGTACGCTAGTAGGATTTGTTCCATCTTTCCTCTGTGAATGGAGTCGAAAGCCTTGGTAAAGTCGACAAATATTAATGTCGCTTGTAGGTTCTTTGCCCGTACACCTTCGAGGATTCTGCGGATGGTTAATATTTGTAAGGTCGTAGATCTATTTCTTCGGAAGCCATTTTTGTTTTTTCTAAGTATGTTGTCGATTTTGGGTTCTATTCGGTTTCGTAGTAGGGCATTGTAGATGTTGGCAGCTATGGATGTAAGTGTTATGCCTCGGTAGTTTTTGGCTAATCCGAGGTCCCCCTTTTTAGGGAAGGGGAGTATGCATCCCTTCATCCATCTATCTATCGGATTTTGATTGTATACTGCGTTGCAGTGTCGGAGCAGTATGTCGTCGAATTGTCTGGTCTTCCATACTTCCGGGGGATTTCGTCCAGTCCTGCAGCTTTCCTATTTTTAATTTTTTTTTTTTTTTTTTTTTTTTTAAATATATATATATACATATATATATATATGCGTGTGTGCGTGTATATATTTGTGTGTGTGTGTATATATATATATATATATATATATATATATGCGTTTGATTTAATAGATTTAAATCAAATATTGTTGAATCTCCATCATACCAGCTTATTAGAAATGGGCTCATTCTTTTCCACTGTCTGTTAACAAGGGAGACAATTCTCTTACCTTCAGGCTGGCTTCCTGGTATTCTTGACTGGTGGTTAAAATTTTCCTTTGAACACTTAGGCTCTGGAGAGGGGCCATCCTCCCAGGCTTTTCTGACTTAGCAGGGTTGATTTTATTTTTTAGATGATAATTCTTTTGCTTCTGAGCTGGCTATATGGCATTCTTGCTAGGTGAGTAGCTGTCTATTGAACATTTTGTCTACAGTGACTGTCTTCCTGATCTTTACCAGCTTTGCAGGGTTGAGTTTATTGCTCAATGTTTAAAGTTCCCTAATAGGGGAATGTCAACTGGACCAACTATTTTTTGAACCAGCTATGCATGAGTCTTAATTCATGTTGACTTCACACAATAAATTGTCCTTGTGCTACGTTCTTGCTTGGGAAAAAGTCAGATACATACTGACATCTCAATTTCCTTTTAAATCCATGCAGGACTACTTGATAATTTTGACAAAGACAATTCATTAACTTTCTTCTTTTTTTTTTTTTTTAGTTTTTGGAAAATAAAGTTCTTTATAATTAGTTATATATATTGATGTAGCCTCTTCACCATGATTAGCAACATAGGTTTTTAATTCAGTTTTGCCATCCCAAATTTAAAGAGCTCAGTCTGCTCTACTATTTTACCCATTGCAGCTCAGTTGAACAAATAGATTCATAACGTTTCCTATCAATATTTGTGCAAAGTAGAAGGCAAACAGCTTCATCTGAGATTTGAACTCTGATTGCTGATTCCATTTCAAAAGATGGTTACTGTTATGTCAACACGCCTTCATAATTATGCATAATTATATATTGTGGCAACATGGACTCCTGCTGATTGTTATTAATTACTGAGAGCTCTTCCACCTATCCCGCCCAACGTGAACCAACTTTTTTGATTTGTTGTATATTTTTACATTAAAACCTTCACTTGCGTCCAATAAGTGTTCATTGTAAATTTGGCAGCTTTACATCAAGGCTATCTCTAGACAATAGACAAACAAACTCTTGTCGATTATTAATATAGATATATAATTGTTCAGTTCTTTTTTGAAAGATGAGTGTTTGTTTCTGCTATGAATGAAAACAAAAAAATGATGTTTGTCCATCTGTAAACATAACTTCAGGTAAACTGATAGACAAATCATTGACCTGCCTATTTACATATCCATTTTTTCAACATTGAACTTTGCTGTTTGTTTGCAAAAGACTTGAACTACAAACCAAGACATTTCTGGTAATTCATGACTACCATAGGAAGAGGAGGTTAAGATAATTAAGTTATCTTATGGATGCAGCACTAACATTTGGGTGCATAATAAAATAGCGCTTCTGACCGATAAAATGAAACGCAGTTTCTTCCAGGCTGCGGTTGTGTCGATACTGCTGTATGGATGCACTACTTAGACGCTGACTAAACGGTTGGAGAAGAAGCTCGACGGCAATTATACAAGAATGTTGTGAGCAATATTGAACAGGTCCTGGCAGCAACACCCCACACGGCGCCAACTGTACGGCCACCTACCACCTATCACGAAAACTATACAAGCTAGACGAACCAGACATGCCGGACACTGCTGGAGAAGCAAAGACGAGATCATAAGTGATGTGCTCCTGTGGACCCCCACATATGGTCAATCAAAAGCAGGACGACCAGCTCGAACATTCATACAGCAGCTATGTGATGATATGGGATGTAACCCTGAAGACCTGCCGAAGGCGAGGAATGATAGGGAGATGTGGAGAGAGATGGTCAGGGATATCCGTGCTAGCCGCACGTCATGGTGATGATGATATATATATATATCTGTTTCCATGTTAGCATTTTATATTTAGGCACATGCTTGTGCAAATATGTATATTCTTATATGTGTGCATATACTCACATTTATATAATGAGGTGTGACCCAGGCAATGGTTTAGTAAATTGGACTAGATCAATCAATCTGTCTATATGCCAAGTTAACCCACGCTTCCTGCATCTTGCTGGACATTTACATCTCACTTAGTCACTCCATCAATTAAATAAGGAACCTCTATTTTTTTTTTTTTCGTCTTTTGGGAAAACTAGCTCATGCCTTAATTTTTTTAAACAGCATCTCACGTGTGTGCATATACATCTTGGTCATCATAGCAAATGGTAACCTGAGTTCAAAGCCTTGATAAGGTTGGTTGGTTGTTGTTCATTTTGCACTAATACTCGCTGGAAAGACTTGAATCTCTCCACACCCCCTTCAAGTTATGCATAAATACGAGAGCGAGTCAAAAGTTTTGGCAATATTTTGATGATGTGAGGCACAATTAAGCACCTCCAGATGCTTTTGCTAATGTTGTGAGGATGATGAGCCATACTGGACAGTGAGAAGCCAAGCCTGCCTGATACTCTCTTAGTGCTACTCACTAGATTTGCATCCATGTCTTGGAGCACAGTGTCAGAATCCTTTGTTTTAGGTCTACCTGAACTTGCCTGATTGTTGAGTTTCTTGCACTCTATGCAAAATTTCTAGAACTATCTGCTAACTGAAATGTCATCAACTGCGCCTTCACTTTTCTCATAACAAATGTTTTTGATTACTTTTATGTCATTTGAGCCGAAAATCAAAACCGTGCAGCATAAGTTCCAGCATTAGACAATGTTACACATTCATCACTGCAACTCTCAAATCATACACAGAAAAGTATTGCACAATATATATTAGTGCAACAACTATCACAATACAACCCACCACAATGCAAAGTACTTTGGTCATGTGATATATATACTGCAAACTAACACAAACTAAAATATTGCTAAACTTTTGACTCACTCTAGTAGTCAGATATACTGGGATCTTTAGCCTTATTTGGGCATTGGTCTAGACAATGGAAAAATTGAATTCAGAACCTTGGGAGAGTGTGTGTGTGTGCGCGCGCATGTGCCTGCCTGCCAGATTTTTGATTTTGAGATCAACACAATTTTTTTCTCTCCAGCAATTTCCACTTTAACAAAGACATCCTCTAAAGAAAAAGAAAAAAGAAACTATGACCACATACATGGAGGTATAAAATGGAGGCGTATTTAGTTTTATGGTTATTGTCATAAGAAATAGAATCAGTGACCTGAGGTCAAATCCAAGACACACTTGTTTGAGTTTCACTTAAGGAAGGACTGAATCTGTTCTCCTTCAACTATTGGTAAATAGTAAAGCAAACTAGGATCTTTACCTTTGTTTTGGCAACCAGTCTGTGAGAAGGAAAACTCATTACTCAAACCAGCTGTGCTGCACTTAAAAACTGACCTTTGGTCACATCCTGTCCATATTGAAGTGGTTGGGTAAATATATCTATATGGGAGTACAAAAATGGATAAATGTTTTTTCCCATGGGCATTAGCACAAAGTGAAATGCAGAAGGTCTGGTTCAGAATTTGAACTTAATTTGCCAAGTCTGTTTTCTTTGATGATAGCCATTATGTCATTTGCACCTCCCCAAAAGTTAAATAACAAGGCAGAAAAGACATCATAACTATTAAGCTTTTGCAGTAGTCATATTTGTCTTTGCTTTTACTCCTGGCTCACAGCATCCATTTTAAAAAACAGAAAGAAAAATTTTTTTTTTTCTTCCACTAAATTAACATTGTAGATTTTCATAGGATAAATGTTTAATTGCATTTACTTTGCCTATTGGAAAACAAACTCCCCTCCACTATCCACTCTCCATCCCCCTCCTCGTATTATGCTAGTGTCAAAATTTGTTCTACTCAAAACATGTTTGTTCTCTTTTTAAACAATTATTTTTTTTTTATCAGCTGGTGAAACTTTGAGTAAATTTGACTTTCGATGTTTGTTTAAAAGAAAATCTTATTTGCTGGTTAAAATTCTTTGTTCGATTTTATTTATTCATTTATTAAAGTTGGCTTAAGAAAAATTTTCATAAAATTTTGAAAATAATGAATATAAACTCCTAAATGTGTTAATTAATATCTTCACCAAATATCCATCTGTCTTACGAAGGCTCCACCATTTTGCACCAAATTTCACCCAGGCCATTGGCCTAATGATTAGAGTGTTTGCCAATGGTCTGGGAGACTGGGGTTCAATCCTAGGTCGAGTTATACCAAAGACTCAAAAGATTGTACTTGATGCTGCTTTGCTTAACACTCAGCACTATACAGTAAGGATCAAGGTTTAAGTGGAGCAATCCAGGGAAAGAAGTAGCGCCCTCCCCTAGACTTTGGTGTAGTAGCTAGTGAAAAGGGAGCCTTAGAGTTACCGTTACTCCATGATGGGATTAATCCACTTTCCTTGACAGAATAAGGATGTGACACAAGATCAGTTTAATGTGAGGACTCTCTCAAGAAGTGGACAGTGGCAAATATCATCTTATCCCTGTTAAAATTTCCTTTTTAAAAAAGTGGTTACCTCAGGCATCTGGCAATAAATCTAACCTTTACCCATCATTAAACAAATGGCAAAAGCTCTTGAGGGTGGGAGACCTCTGTGCTGACCATAATATGCTGCCATTTCCTTCTTAACCTTACACTTTTATCTTCCCAACATAGAGGTTTTCCAAGTGGTCATTACTAGTCTATTGCATTCGACTTAACTGAATGGATTCACCTATTGTCTTCAAACCTTATGACAAGTCCAACCTAAATTTTGCTCTCAGTACTTTACAATCACATTCTTGACTCCACTCTGCTCCCAAATTACCTTGCTTTTGGATGTGTTCACACAATGATTTCCCCAGCCTGTATCTTTCCATAACCTTCTGTGTTATTACTTACAAAGAATAAGATCAGAATGGAAGGCATCTACCATGATAAAAGATGTGCTCAAGACAAAGCTAAACAGGGCCCTAAATGCTTTTCTTTTTAGTAAGCCTGCAATATTAGATTGAAGTAAAATGTGTCCTATCATGAAGAAGGAAGAACAGCAACAGCAAAGAGAGTATATGAGAGGGTTGTTCAAAAACTTTTAAGCCTCGACTAGATTTTAAGTTAACCATATATCTTTCACCAGCACAGAGATTAAGACAGAAATCTAAATTTGTCTTTGCTAATGTTATATGAAGTGGTAGTGTTTTGGCACAACAAAAATGTTTAGTTATGGCTCTTCATAGACCAGGCTTAGATTTTTTAAATGATCCTTACATAAATATGTGCATATATGTGTATGTGATTTCTCTATGATACTCTATTAAGGATTTAGTATGATATTTTGCTATTCTATTGTTTTTAGAAGTGTTTTCTACACACTTGTTTCATTTTTATAAACCTGTGAAAATGTTAATCGTAAAACTTTCTTTGTCTTTATTTTAGATGAAGTTATCTCAACCATTAAATTGGAGTTTCTTTTTAGAACAGCACATATTAGAAAGAATTCAGTATAAACTATTTGTGAAATTCAAACTCCCTATTTCTTTTGCCTTATTAAATTTAGTTAAATAGACCAGTTATTCTGACCAACTAATCTCTGAAGAATCATCTGTTTTCAGATGCTCATATCAAACCTTTTAATCTCATCCTTTACTCTCTTCTCAAGCTCTCCATGTTATATATATATATATATATATATATAGTATTATTTTAATAATAAAAATGAGTAATAAAAAAAATAATTTAAAAGAAAAATCTGTAGTTTAAGTCAAAATGTAATTAGAATTTAAAAATTAAAATAAAAATTTAGAAAATTTTTTTAATTAGATTTATTACAATTCTAACCGACAATAAAATAAAAAAAAGAAGTGGGCTAAATGAGGAGATAACTCTTCACCCCTCTTCTATCCCCTCCCACCTTTTTTTTTCTGTGTCTATTATGATTTATTTTATCCATAGGATCTGAAGAGGTCCTGTTAAATTTTTTGTGCTTTTGACTTTTTCAAAAACGCGTAACAGGATGGAAATAAATTTATAATCCTAATGTGACCGGTTCGTTGTTTTTCTTAACATATATATATATAATTTTTTTTACTTTAGCCATTGGCTGTGACCACTTTTTTTTTTCTTTTTTTTTTTTTTAATATTATCGGCCATTCAATTTCCTTTTAGTGGAATTTTTTTTTTTTTTTTTCAAATGGTAATTATCTTTTAAATCTCATTTGGATAGGAAAAGATGTGAACAAGAAAAAACAACCTTCTCAACCTCAAAACTTAGCAATTATAAATAAATGATTATTTAAATCTTATGAATTGTTCTGGTTGACTTGATATTTGTACATATTTAGACAATGATAAATGGCTATAATTGTGAAATGAACCATCATCTTAGAAAAATAATAAAAATGGGAAGAGGAAAAAAAAAAAACAACAATTTATACATTCACTTGTGTTTTGATGACCAAAAACAAGTTTACTCAGCTCATTCTGCATGGAAGCCAATTTAAATTTATCACTGTTTAGTTATTGTTTCCTCTCTCACTCTCTCTCTCTCTCTCTCTCTCTCTCTCTAAGTGGTAATATTTCTTTGCAAGTGATGCATCTTCTAAGCAACTTAGAATAAAACGCATTGCTTTCAATCAACTTGCATCATCTTTTATTTGGCTCTATCTAGACTGACCTTCCAAAATGAACAATTTAGAATGTTTAAAACGCATTAAAGATTTAGTTTCCATTTTCAGAGACAATGGAATGAGGTGACCTTTTATGAGTTCTTCTTCATTTATTTGAGTAAATAAATAAATCTGCTGCTTGTTCGTTTGCCTATTCATCAGTCCACCGGAGAATTGATTTTAGAAGGCAGAGAAGATCTTCATTTCATTCATTTCATTTCTTTTCTCTTACTTTTACTTCTCTTTCTCTGTTTTGTAAACTAAAATATTTGTCTTTTAATGCTTACTCAAAGACAAACATCCTTCGCTCATATGCCAAACCAATCATTTCTGTCTCCAAGATTTCAATTCCATTAACCTGATTTTATTTTCTTGAAAATTGTGCATGCAGGTTTTGATCAGTTGGCGCTGGTGAGAACTAGACATTGTGAGGTTTGGGGTTTGTTCTCTTACTTAGATTTTGTGCTTTTGTTTTTATTTTGTGTAAACCCTGCCTGCAGGGCCGAAAATATACTGACTGTACCTCTGTAGAGGACTAAGACCCTCCCCACCAAAAAAGGGGCATGTTGAGTATGATACTAAACTGCAAACCATTATTCTCAAGTCCACCTGACCCTGAGTGGTAGTACCTGTTAAGGTCCCATAGATCTGTATCCAAAGTATTTGTATTAAGAATAGTTACTTGAAGCTGCAATTTTTACTAAGGGTTACTATTATTAATTAGTTGGGACCATATAATTGCTTGAAATGGTTAAAAATATAATCGTATATAAATTATTACTATCAAATAGTATTACTTAAAACCATATAACTGTGTGAATATTATTAGTATCAGGAATACCTAAGACCATTTAACTTTATTCAAAGTATTAGATAGAAATACTTGAAAGCATAACAGTCTGTAAATTATTGATAATAGGTCAGAATACTTGATACCATATATCTGTGTGTAAGGTGTTCATATCTAGATTATGTACTTGAATCTATAATTGCTCACTAAGGATAATAATCATCATCATGTCGTGCCACCAGCACGGATATCCCTGACCCTCTCTCTCCACTTCTCCCTATCATTCATCGCTTTTGGCAGGTCTTCAGGGTTACATCCCGTATCCTCACAGAGCTGCTCTATGTATGTTCAAGCTGGTCTTCCTGCTTTTGCTTTCTCCAGCAGTGTCCTGCGTGTCTGGTTCGTCTAACTTGTATAGTTTTCATGATGGGAGGCAGGCTTGAAACCATATAACAGTTGGGGGGTGTCCTCGTGGTGTAATGGTTAAAGTGATGGACTGCGGAATCGTAGTAAGCAAGTTGGAATTCCAGTCGCGCTATCACGATCACTTTCGGGCAAATACCCTTGGGAAAGGTATGAACCCCCTTATCCTTCCAGCTATGGGTTAAATAGTACCACTCCTGTTCTTCTACAAGAATTACATTGGCATTAAATAACCTACAAAGAGTTGATATGCCATTAAACAAAGAAACCAAACCATATAACAGTGTGCAAACAAATGATTATTATTATATAAAATTCTTAATATCAGGAAGACTTAAAACCTAGGGATTATTATTAGTTACTTGAAATCATATAATTTTTTGCAAATTAATGGGGTTAGATAGGAATAGTTACTTGAAACTGTATAAATAAGTTGGCCAACTGTAGTTGAGGATGACCCAAAGGCTTCCTTTTCAGTAACTACAACATTAAAGTGTAGGAGAGGGCACTACTCCTTTCCTTGGATTGCTCCACTTACCCTTGGTGCTTACTTTATAATGCTGAGTGTTAAGCAAGGAGGCATCAAATACCATTTTTTTTGAGTTTTTGGTATGACTCGACCTGGGATTGAACCCCAGTTTCTCAGACCATTGGTGAACTCTGTAAAATTGTGTATAAATCATCAGTATGAAGTAGGAAATCCTTTGATTGGATCTGGATCTCTTGCAAAGAAGTAAGACCACCCCCCTCACCGAGAGTGTCCTGGATATGGAACTAAACTGCACCTGATGGTGAGGCTCCAGTTTATAAACATCTGAGTGGCAGTGTGCTCCCAGGTCTACTCTGACTTGGAGTGATATTACTTATTAATGTTCCTATTAAATATATCTGTTTGAAAATTATTAGTATAGTGACAACCTTGTGAGAGACCCACAACATTGCATATGTATCAAACATGAAACCAATGTATACTTACTAGTGATGGAGTTAATGTGAACTGTTAAATGTTCTGTATGTATATATATATATATATATATACATACACACACACATATATATATATATATATATATATATATATGAGAGAGAGAGAGATTATAGTACAGAAAAAAGTAAGGAAATCCTGATGTTTGAGACTTGAAAATCAGTATTGTATATCCATTATAGCCACCATGGCATTTTTAATTATTATAGCTGATAGGATTTTTTTGGAATGAGTTTCTGCTGGTGTCTCTATACAATTTGTCTCCTATTTTTTTTTTGTATATTTTTAGATAAATATCTCCTTATCTACTTATTTAATTGTCACAAGAAGTGTCAAATGTCATCTTTATTTCCCTGTCTTTTAATCTTACTACCTTCCTACTATTTTGTTACCCTAAATCCTCTTACTGATAGCCTCTACTATCACTAAAACTAAATGTTGGGTGAGATACCCAAGAATTTTTTACTAATTTAATATTATATAACTAATAATATATATCATTCATTTAAAATTTCTATTATGAATTTATTCATCGATAATTAATTCATTTAATAATGTTATATTAAATTATAAAAAATTCTCTTTAGAATGTGGTGTTAGATGTATTCTTATTGTGTTTTTGTATAATTTGTTTTTAATATGAGTGTAATATCTAAGGTCTGATCTACACATAACTTCACCTCTCTTTGTGTCCTTCCAGGACTGTGAAAAATGGAATTAGGATATTTTGTGTAGGGGTTGGATTTTTTTATGTGTTTTTGTTTGTTTTTTGTTTGTGAGTTTATTCTACAGATAACTTTGGTGCCATTTGTATCCCCCTAAAACTTTGAAAATGGAGTGTTTTATGTAGGGGGTAGACTGGAGTTTTTCCAATAAAGTCTTCAGCAAATAATGACCTTAGGCTTAAACATGGTTTCAGGGTTTTCACATCATTATCACTAACCCATAGCATCCCATCAGTATACGAAAAAAAACACCAGAATTATTGGATTGTTGTTGGCAATATACTCAAAGTGTATTGCAATGTTTTTTGGTTATATATACATATATATATATATATATATATATATATATATATATATAAGTTAGGATGAAATAAATATAGCTAGAGTGCTATTCTAGTTTCCTATTAGCAGTGTATTATTAATGTAGTATGCTATATTTCTAAATAAATATTGCTCAGTATTGATAATATGGAGATCTAAATTAAGATAGATTAAATAAAGATTTGAGGTTTACATATGCTGCATCACTGATATTGAAACCTCTTTATTTATAAATATAGCTAATTGCATTACTATTATTTTATATATATATTGTTTGGAACTCGTCCATGAAACAACTACCATCAATTTGAGGCCAGGTTTCTACAATATATCCCATACCAATACACAATAGATACTAATAGACATAAACAACAATAAAAAAAGCAAAATAAATCATATAATAAGGTCTAAAATGTAACCCATACAGGCTGTCTGTATTTTTAAAAAAGGTGGGGGGGGGACTTTTCTTACTTCTTGTCACATTTGTCCCCCACCCAAAAAAAATAAGTGTAAACTAACATTTATAGGAAGTACCATATCTAACAGCTTGTAAGACATACTTTTTTCCAAAAAATATCCCATAAAATTACCCAGTGTCTTATAAGGTCAAGTGTCAACTTTGGGTTACTGGCTTGTAGAGTTCTAATTCTGCAGTGACCCATGAATTAAACCACAAACATCTCCACAAATGTAAACAAGGTCTAAATACATATGAAACTTAAAAAAATGATTTGATAGCCCAGAGGAGGGCTAAGAATACCTGGCAAAACCCCTTTAGTGAAACTCATTTATTTAGTTTTTAATTTTTTGGGGTTTTTTTTTGTTAATGCCTGCCTAAATTGAGACCATGAATCTTACAAGTTGTCAAATACAGCTAGTTTCTTTTATATGAATCTTACTAAAGACGTCAGAGCCATTTTGGTTTGGTTTCTTTGCTTAATGGCATATCAAATCTTCATTGGTTATTTGATGCCAAAGCCATCCTCATAGGAGGACAGTAGTGTTAGGATTTAACCCATTGCTGGGAGGATAAGGGGATTCATACCTTTCCCAAGTATATTACTTTTATAATAAGCAAGTGTGAACTCGCTTATTATAATGTTGCAGTTCAGCACACTGCCATTTTGTCACAAGGACAACCTACCAGAGCCATTTTTGATAGTGAAGTAAAGAAAATACCCCCCAAAAAGTTCTACGAAAGTTGATTTGTTTCATGTAGATCTTCTGCAGGAGAAGATAGATCCAGGGAATTAAGTCCATCAAACTCTCCTTTGGTCAGTTAAATTTTCTGCCTTTTCTTTTTACACACACACAATTTAATAAGTTCTGTGGTATCACAGATTACTTAATCAACTAGTGAAGTTTAATTTAAGATTTTTTTTCTCCATTTAAAGTCTGTTAAATTCATAAGCAACTACTTAAATTTGGGATGGAGTTTTTTTGTTTTTTTGTTGGTTTTTTTCCCAAGATTTGAAGATTACGTATTTTCATTATTCCAAACATTTTATTTGATTTATTTTTAATTTATTTTTAATTATTTTTAGTTGCATCTTCTCAAATCATTTTTGTTGATCTACTCAAGAAAAATAATCTGTTAAATTGTTGGAATTTTCTTGTAATCTTTATGTAATTTATTGATATTTACCTTGTACTAGAAAAAAAAAATTATTTGCATGGCTGTCTTGTGTTAAAACGTAATAGAAATTCAAAGAAAAATGTTGAATTTAGTTTCTGTTGTTTGAAATGTCTTAAATGTATTGATATTGCTGGAAAAAAAATAATCATTTTAAATACAATCAAAATAATTAGCGACAGAAAAAATTAGAAAAAGAGAAAAAGAATTGCATTTCCAAGTTGATTATATCTTGCTGCTTCAAGAAGCTGAATGCTGGCATTGTGGATATATCAGTTGCCTGCTGACCTCCAGGTCTAACATTCAAATCAGAACAAGATTCTCTTGTCAATTTTAAATATCTCTAATACTTATCTGGCATTCTAGGGTTCAGCTAGCATTTGCACTGGTTGGGTTAAAATTGGTCATCTGGTTCCAGGGGACTTTCCCTCAAGGCAGTATCTGTTTAGCAGAACTGGATTTATTGCTTGGTTCTGGAGCTGCCCCTAAAGGGAAATGTTAAGGAAACCAAGCATCTTTTTTTTTTCTTTGCATAATGGCCACTCGAGTCTTGATTCCTGTGTGGCCTCTACTATAAAATGACTTCATGTCAAATCTGACGGTGGGAACTGGGATGAATCCATACTTCAATGTGACACAAAAATAAGACAAGAAAGAGATTAAAGCTTTATTCAAGATATAGAAGTGCATTGCATACAATTTTACCATAGAAGAAACTAACAGACAAGACTAAGAACAGTTTTATACGAGACAGAGAAATGTATTGCTGATAATTTTACAATAGTAGTACATTGAACGTTATTTTACTATAGAAACTAATTGTCAAGAAAATGATTATAAGCTATGAAAATTCATTGCATGTAATTTTTCTAGTGAAGTACTTTGCATTACAGCTTGACTTTGTTCAAATATGATAGCTTTATTTTCACAATCATTAACTTCTATTACAAGGTTATAATACAGTGGTGTAATGGTTATCGTCGTAGAAAATGGACTCGGTGACACGAGTTCAAATCCTAGACGAAACTGATTGCTTTTATTTCACATAGCACTAATACCCTTGGGAAAGGTATGAATCCAATTATTCTCCCTCCAGCTATGGGTTAATAGTAGGATAGACTAGGTTCTTCAGCCTTGGTAAGGCAACTAGTCTAGGAGAAGGAAAACTCAGAATTAAAACCTGTTAAACTCTGCTTAAAAATTGACCTTGTGTCATATCCTGTCCGAGTGGAGGGGTTGGGTAAATATGATAATACAAAAATGGTATTAAGTATTATAGAGCGAAGGGTGACAAAATAACTGATAAATTTTCATGGCCATAATACTTAAGCCAATATCTACAAAAGACAGGCTCCCAAGATGTGGGATATGAGTTCTATTCTTGTTGGAAAATACTTTATTTCTGGTTTTACACTCCAATGTTTGAGAAGTGTGTATTTACCCAACCCCTCCACCACTGGAAAGCTATAACACACAATCAATTTTTAAGCAAAGTAAAGCTGGTTTGAATTCATTTTTTTTTCTAGACTGCTTGCCTAACCAAGACTTGAGAACATAGACTACCCTACAATTTACCCATAACTGGGGTAGGTGTTCTATGGTGTAGTGATTATCATCATGGTCCCCCAAACTCAAATCGTGGACAAGGCTCACATAGAGCTAATGCTCTTAAGCAAGGTATGCAGCCAACTATTCTCCCTCCAGCTATACGTAAATAGTAGGACAGACTGGACTCTTTAACTTTGGTTTTGCAACCAATCTAGGAGAAAGAAAAATCTTCTCATCTGTTAAACTCTGCTGAAAAAATTGACTGTGTATCTCATCCTGCTTGTGTGGAATGGTTGGGTAAATATGTATCCATAGCGGAGAAAGAGAATAGATGTAGTGATGCCTTTCCCAAGGGCATTAGCACAAAGTGGAATGTACTCTTGTCCTGGTCTTGAACTCAAATCACCAATTCTGTTTCTTAGAATAAGCATTTTGCTAAGCACACATCCTTGAAAAGTGTGTATACTAACATAAAAAATACAAATTAAGAACCTTTTAAGTTTTTGGTTCTTCACTTAAGAATTTTTGCTTGAGAGGACAACTTTAAACAAGCAGCAAACTGTATACTCTTAGCATCATCTGGTTATTTTGATTGCATTGAACAATCACCATGGCTATTAGGAGTTTGATCACTTTCAAATTGCAGTATTGTGAAGGGAGAGATACAAAAAGAAATGCTGAGTTAAATCCCTTTATTGGTTGAGCAGTACAATCCAGAGTATATACAATATTCAGTCTCTCACCATAAGAGCGTTCGACTAGATGTCGATATTCAACAACTGCCAACCACTATGCATGAGTCGCCATTTATACATCTGGGCTACCGGATGTCAGGTGGTACGAGCCAAGTAGAGGATTTTAGAAAGCTACATTGTTATGTAAGTAAACAATGCGTACTACGATGGACACCTAAATTGACAGTCCAGTTGGCTAAGGCTCTAGAATGCATTGACTGGATCTCTGTAGAGGTGTAAGACCTCCCTCCCAATGAGTGTCCTGGATTTAACATGAAACAATCTGATGTTAAGGCTCTAGTACTGCTGTGGTTGATATGCCATAAAACCCAACCAAAATTGAAAAATCTTCATCTAATGATTACCCTATGTTCCGGGCTGACCCTGCCCCACTAACCTGGAGAGCTTTGGCTGTACCTTGATACCACCTGACTTTTCAATCAATGTAAGTGATGATTCAATGATATATAAGATTTGAATCAACTGACAAGATGGGGATATAAAGACAATGAACATAAAACTGAATATGAAATTTTACTGGAAAGTTGAGACAATGTTTGATATAGTTAGTTGAAATGAGTAATTTTCATACTGGTAGCTCATCCTGACAGTTAAAGGAATCCTGTAAGTTGGAATAAGATTCTATCACTGAATTTGGATGATTTACAGTCTCAGTTTTGAAATTTATACCATTATTGACACAAGTGACCAATTTCATATATTCTATCAATTATGGCATACAAATTGGCCTCAAGATTTTCAACTCGATATTCTCAGTTAGACCTATACCTGCTGTATAATTTGATCTCCCTCACCAAACACAGAATAAACTTCAGTAACATTCCAGTTAGTGTATCCAGTCTGTGCATCAGCAGTTGGAACTGATGTGTGATATCATCATGTTGCGCCATCTGAATGGATCTCCCTGACCCTCTCCCGCCACCCTTCTCTATTGTCCATCGCTCCCGGTAGGTCTCCAAGGCTACATCTTTTATCGGCACAGCTGTTGTACGTAGGTTCTAGCTGGTCATCTTGCCTTTGCTCGTCCATGTGAAGGGGTCCACAGGAGTATGTCACTTATGAGTTCGACATGTGATATAGCACTTACATAATAAATAATTTGTATTACAGTTTTATTTTATATCAATATTTGTTTTAATTTGTTAAGTATAGTCGCCAAAAATAATCTAAAGTTGAAAATGTTTGTGGCAGTCTGCTAGATTTACAGTGAATGATGTATATTAATTGTTAGGAGTACTGTTCTACTCATTGACCACTCGGTGGTCAAGGTTTAAATTTTTCCCTGCTGTATATGTTGACCCCCTAGTTTGGTAGAAATTTTTCAGACTCAAAAGGTTAATTTGCATACCACAATTGACTGTGTTATATATATTTGGAGGTGCCCGTGGTTTAATGATTATCGTCGTAGGAAATGGACACGGCGACACCAGTTCAAATCCTGGACGAGACTGATTGCATTTCACATAGCACTAATACCCTTGGGAAAGGTATGAATCCAATTATTCTCCCTCCAGCTATGGGTAAATAGTAGGGCAGACTAGGTTCTTTAGCCTTGGTTAGGCAACTAATCTCGGAGAAGGAAAGTTCTGAATTCAAACCTGTTAAACTCTGCTTAAAAACTGACCTTGTGTCATATCCTGTCTGAGCGGAGAGGTTGGTAAATCTGGTTATATATATATATATATATATATATATATATATTAGTCTTTTTTTATTTTTTTATTTTATACTAATGTAGAAGATATGATAAAACAGAATGAAAACTTATGACTTAGTGTTTCATGATTTTCAATCCTCAGGTGAGCTAGTATTCCACACATGACTTTTCAACAACAAATGTACTCTTTCATACTCTTTTTGAGTCGTGTAACCAGTATATAATTGACCAGACCAGTCAGCTGGGGCTGTAAAATACACCAACTGCATCTCTGCTGAGGAGTGAGAACTGGCCCCTGCCCCAATGAGTATCCCAGATATGATATTAAACAATCTGATGGTGAGGCTCCAGCCTTGGAGTTTTGGGGAATGTGGAGTACCCTTTCATTGCCATTTCTCCTAGATGCTCTCTGATCTGGAGTGGTAGCACCTGATATGGTTCAATGTCTGGGTCAAATAGAAATGTTTGCTATTTAAACTGATTGCAAACAAATGACTTATGTTAAATTAAATTGTTAAAAAAACTGTTGAATCATTTAACTGTGTGTAAACAAATGACTTATGTTTAATTGAATTGTTAGTGATACATAACAGAAGATGGAATTATTTAATAGTGTGCAAATGAATAAGTAATATTGAATAGAATAATTTGTGTTAAATAGCAATACTTGAAACGCTTTCACTGTTTGCCTAAATTGAATTATTGGTATTACTTATCAGTACTTGGTACCATTAACTGTGTGCAAATGAATGAATAGTGTTGAAATAGAATAATTAGTGTTAAACAGCAAAACTTGTAACCACTTCGTTGTCTGCAAACGAGATTAAAATTGAATTGAATTATTAGTGTTACATTGCAATAATTGAAACCATTTAACTGTGTCGAAATAATAGCAATACTAGTGTACAAACAAATGAGTTCTAACTCATTTAAAAATGAAATCACCTACAAACTATTCAATTACAAATCATGTGTATATCCATTTAAATGTGTGCAAACAAATGATTAATGTTATATTACTTTTACATAGTAATACTTGAAACAATTTAACTGTGTGCAAACAAATGATTAATAATAGATAGAATAATTCATGTTAGATAGAAATAAAAAAGGTTGGCGACTGTAGTCTAATGTGATCAGAAGGTTCCTTTTTCAATAGCTACTACACCGAGGTGTAGGGAAGGGCACTACTCCTTTCCTTGGGTTGCTCCACTTTACCTTTGATATGTACCTTATAATGCTGAGTATTAGGCAAGGAGATATCAAGTACTATTTTTTTTTTTTTTTTAGTCTTTGATATGACTTGACCTGGGGCCATTGGTGAACATTCTACTCAATAGGCCAATGGGCCGGTATTTGATAGAAATACTTAACTGTGTGCAAAAAAAAAATGAGCACAGGCTCATTTTAAAATATCAGTAAAGTCTGTTTACAAATCATCTATTTAGTATATATGTTTAAAGAGAAATTGGCATTAAATAACTAACAATGGTTGATATGCCATGAAACTCAACCAAACTATATTGTTGGTATGAATTGTGTCCCAAACTGGCACCAAATTGCAGAGTAAATATTTACTTTTATGTCAGCATCCCACTACCAAATGTAATCTTTTATTTAGTAAATTATTGATCCTAGAAACCTTATGTAGCATTTTTCTTCCAGACACAACCTACAATTTCCTAAACCATATATATATATATATATATATATACATATATATACACTCTTTAAGAAAAACAACGAAACCGGTCACATAGGATTATAAATTTATTTCAATCCTGTTACGCATTTTTGAGGTTTTCAAAAACATGAAAAAAGTAACAGGACTTCTTCAGATCATTTTGGATAAAAAAATTGAATAGACACATGGTAGTGGGAGGGGATAGTATGAGGGAGTCGAAGAGGTGGGAGGGAGTCGAAGAGGGGTGAGGATTTACCTCTTCATTAAGCCCACTTCCGTTTTAAATTTAACTTTCGGTTAGCAGTGTAGTAAATATTGTTTTTTTAAAAGGTTTTTTTTTTCAATTTATATTTAGATCTAACTTACAGGTTTTTTATTGACTAAGATTTAAAAAAAAAACAATATCTTGGATATGGCACTAAACTGCAATTGATGGTGAGACTTTAGTTCTTAAATTCTGTGAAATCTGGAGTATTCCTTTATTGTCATTACTTTCAGGTCCACTCTGACCCAAAATGGTAGTACCTGTTAGGGTTCAGTCTATGGGCCAAATAAATCTGTTTAAAATTTATTCATATTTGATAGGAATGCTTTGTCATATAATCATAAATTGTTTCTATTAAGAATAGTTATTGGATGCTATAATTGTTTGTAATGGATTATTATTAGTTACTTGAAGCCATATAATTACTTGTTTTTTGGAATATTTGAAACCATACAACTGTGTACTAATTATTTGTATTTGATAGGGATTCTTGATATCATACAACTATATATAAAAAAACGTACAGTGAATGCAATTCCCTAACCTCTTGGTATAAAATGACCCCTGGCATGTTGACCTGTTAAATCAATGATTGAATGATTTGTTGTTTTTGTTTCGTTTTTGGAGTTTTTTAGAATAAAATTTGATTTCCCATGAAGCTATCCCTATTGTGAAACAATTCAATTTAATTCTCCATATTGTTTTTCCTCTTCTCATACCATCAGATTTTAATCCAAACTTTACCCACACACCTGAAACTTTTTCATTACCAGAGAGTCAATGTGCTTCCTCTCCTCAATGTGACAAACCTATGTTTAGCCCATTTATAAAGATTTTTTTTGACTAAAACAAGCCTCTCTGTACACATTCTTCAATAAATTTCACATGAGTTGCTCTCGTCAACCATTAATGACTTGATGGCAGACTTCTCTTCAAACCAAGAGCACTCTGATTTGCTGCTATTTCGTATAGTTTTTAGATTAAAATGATTTTAACTATGACCGATTGCAAACAATGCAGAGTTTACATATAGAGAAACATTCTGTGAAAAAAAAAAAAAATTTTTTTCAAAAACTTCTCCTTATTCATTAAATAACCCTTAAATGTGTGTGTGTGGCACAAACAAAATGAGAATTTTGTTACTCACACTGTGTGTGTGTATGTATATATATATATATATATATATATATATATATATATATATACATATATGATTTATTTTCCTAAGAAGCTGTAAAACTTGGCTTTTATGACAGAAGTAATCAAGTCAATAGAAAGAAGATCAGAAGAGATTTTCAAGATTTGTGTTGAGTTGAAATGATTTTTATATGAATTGATTATATAAACTAAAGGTAAGAAATAAATCACACAAGTAAGTTTCTTGACTTTTACAAATATATACACCAAGAGAAAATGAAATTGCAACACTCTCAATCCACACCTCTGTTTACTTAAGATTAAACATCAAGGTAATATAGAAAGGAATCTCTGTGGCATAGTGGTTAACATACTGAACTGGGATATTGTAGTATTAGAACTCAAACTCCAGTCGCGCAACTGTATTCACTTTTGGATTGAAAACATTGAGAAAGGTATGAAACTCCTTTCCTCCTCCTCTATGGGTGAGATAGAATCTTTACTGTTCTTCTACAAGAATGGCTTTGGCATCAACTAACCCACGAAGTTTGATATGCCAATAAACAAATATATCATATTCAGCATTATGATTATTGGCCATGGAAATGAAATTGGTGACTCAAGTTCAAATCCTGGCCAATGCCATTTGCATTTCGCTTCCTTTTAATACTCTTAAAAAAAAAAAAAAGCATGAATCCATATATTTTCCTTTACCCGGCTCTGGGTAAAATTGTTGGGCAGACTAGATTCTTGAGCCTTGTTTTCGCAACCAGTCTAGGAGAAAGAAAATTCTGAATTCACATAATCTTTCCTCTGCTTAAAAATCGACCTTGTGTCACAGGATGTCTGTGGCAGAGGGGTTTGGTAAATACATCCTTATATAGCTTCAAATTGAAAACATTTGGACCGAAGCAAAAATTGATAACGCAATTAAAGAATAATGAGTAGAGGTTATCATGGTGATGAAGATGAAAAAGTTAATCTCCTAATAAGCAAATGCTGCTAACTGGCACCATCATCAATGCTTAACTTGTTATTTACTAATCTTCGGTTGTTCTGGCACACAGGCCACTACTTGCTTACTATACCTACTGTTCCTAACTTGTCCACCCATCTTCCATCTAATATTTGCTATCTGTATCAGGATAGAGATTGCAAAGTGTCACACATACCCCCAAACAAGATAATGCTGATGAGAAATTGTCATCAATAAAGACAGCTGTACGTGTCTATTCTGAAATTCGTTGCCGCATTTTTTCTTTGTTTTTTGTTTTGTTTTTTTGTATGTCCATATGGAGTTTACCTGTGGCCAATAATTCTCCTTTTGGAAAAGAATCACAACATTGTGCCAGAGATTTTAGTTAGCCAGTAAGATTGGGCCGACCACAACAAATATTTTCACATATCTATTAGCTTTTTTTGTTTGACATAAAGTGGATTGTTTCTTCTTATAGTAGTAAATGATTGATTGATGTTGATGGTATGTCCACCTGTGTAGGGTAATTTTTGGCCTAGAAGTTAACAAATCGCATTCATTGTACAATCATATTTACATTTTTTTTTTTTTTTGTAGCTATTTCTTGGGAGGTTTTTTTTTTTTTTTCACATGGTCCTATCAAATGCAAATAATTCTAAACATATCTCTTTGACCCATAGAAGCCTAACAAGTACTATCACTGCAGGTCAGTGTAGACTTGGAAAGTAATAGCAGTGAAGGGGTAGTCCACACACTATAGATTTCCAGCCTCACCATCAGATGCAGTCTAGTGTCGTGCCCAGGACACTACTTTTATGGGGGTGTCTTACTCCTCTTCATATCAGTAAGGTAAAAGATCTTTCCGAGATGATAAAGAATTTTTTGATAACCATACTCAAGACACTTCTAATAGTTCATAAGTGCCTTTTGTTCTATGAGCGTGAACAAAAAAGAAAAGTCTTCCTCCAGCCTGGTGAGAGGAAGTACTACCTTATAGCTAAATGTTATCTTCAGATATGAAGGGAAAAGACAGTTTTGATTGATTTGAATTTCATTTCGCCATTGTAGATAAAAATAAGACTCACTGATAAAAATAAGCTGAAATTTTACTTGCTGCTTCCACCAATCTCCAAATAATATCTCAATAATCCTGACATTTTTAAGAGACACTTATTTAAAATGGATGTGTTTTTTGTTTCTTTTCTGAATTTTGTTCTTAATCTCTCTGAAATTTTTCAATTTCTACTTTCCTGAATGATATTTTGAAACTCTTATCCATTTTAGGTGTTAAAAAGAAATTTAAGTGATATCGGTCCTCTGTAAGAAACTTTATATATATATATATATATATAATCTTGTTTTAAATAAGATGCAGTCATTTTGTTGATGACTTGCATTTAACAATTTAAAATCTAAAAACTATTTTTACTTAGAATCAGTGAAAATAGCACTCTGGGTTGAGTATGTTATATGAACACAAAATTGATAACTTCAGTAGTTAACTAAGATGGCTAGCTTAAGTGCTTTCAGTCTTGTTTACTCCAAGTCTTGCTAAATCAAACAACTAACTGCTAAGTTGTCGACTTTTGGGGTGAAAAATAGATGGGGATGGGATTTACATTTGATTTCTCTCTTGACGAGATTTATGCCAAATATGTTCGTAGAGTGGAAAACAAACATAGCGGAGAGAACACCAAAGTAATAGATGTGTTAATGAGGGTAGCACATGAAGCAGATATTTCAAAAACTAAATAGAAATAAAAAAAAAAAAAAAAAAAAAAAAATGTCTCGGATTTGTATTCAGCATGCAGATTTCGTTTTCTTCAGTGTGACGCAGCAGAAACACTTGGAGAGGAGTAGGAGGTTGCTGACCGGAAGCCCCTGGAGTAAAAAGAATGAGACCCCTTTTGCCTAGCCGGTACAAGCTGGAATGCAGGATGGGGTAGCTTGAAACAGGACAGTTGGAAAGAGGAACACAGTGTGAATGGTTGAATAGAAACATGCTGCGTGAACAGGTGGGAAGAGACACCCAATGTGTACAGTTGAAAGGAAAAATGTGACGTAAACAGTTGGGAAGAAAAGACATGACCACATGCTAGAAAATAGATGACAGAGAAGAGCCCTGATAGAACATAATTTTCTATCATGCCTATATTGAATCCTCTCATTAAACATCGCTCTTTTGCCCAGCCGGCTGGGGCTGTAGAATGCACCAATTGCACCTCTGCAGAGGGGTAAGAACTCTCCTCCCCCCATGTGTGTCTTGGATATGACACTAAACAGTCTGATGGTGAGGTTCCAGTTATGCTGAGGCTTTGTGGAATGCGGAGCACCCCTTCATTGCCATTGCTCCCAGGTCCACTCTGGCTCGGCGTGGTAGTACCTAACGGCATACTTATGCTAAACTGAATTATTTGAAATAGAACTATTTTTTACATTGAATCTGTATTTACGCTAAACTGAATTGTTTTACATAGAACTGTTTTGACATTTCACTGTGTGTAAACAAAATCTGTTCTTATACTAAACTGAATTAGAACTGCTTGACTAAACTGAATAGCTAGAAATAGAAATGTTTTTACAATTAAACTGTACTTAGATTTAAACTGCCTACTTATGCTAAGCTGAATTGTTTGAAATTGAACTGTTTTTGACATTGAAACTGTACTTGCACTAAACTGAATTGTTATATATATCTGCTTGAATAGTTTAAAATAGAAATGTTTTTGACAATGAAACTGTGTACTCATGCTAAACTGAATTGTTTTAAATAGAACTGATTATTTACCTAAAAATGGATTTGGCGAATAACCTACAAAGGTTGATATGCCATAAAACCCAACAACAAACATCGCTCCTCAGATAAGTCCCATCCATCTATCTCTTGAACTTTATTATGTTTATATTATTTTGTTAGTTGAATGCTAACAGTGTTGAAATCGCCGTTGTGTTTAATTTTGTTTTGTTAATCATTCTGATAGATTTTTTCTGTGCAATAATTCCTTAGTATATTGTCAATACCTTTTATTTATCATTCTTTCCTGTGAAACATTCCTTACGAACTAACTTGGGTAAATAGGATGAAATTTAAATTTTAGTTCATTTACATACTTTGTCACTGACATGTCCAGGACAAGGAATGTCAAAATAGAGAATGTCATCTGGACACAATAGAGATGTAACATCAGTAATAACTATTACATGACTCTTCCTCTCTGTTGAAAGGTAAGTGGATCAAAAAAATTCAGCTTCAATGATTATTTATAGTTATATATATATGGGTGTGTGTACATATAGAGTGAGTATATGCATAATGTATATGTAATATACATTGAGCAGGATCCGACAGAAGGTCAATTTTGAACTGGATTTTAATAGGCATGAATTCAAAGATTTCCTTCTCTTAAACCGGTTGGCATACCATGGTTAAAGGGCTCAGTTTGCCCTACAATTAACCCATTGCTGGAGCCAAAATAGGTGGATTCATATCTTTCCCAAACATGTTAGTGCTATGTGAAATGCAAACATCCTCATCCAGGATTCGTACTCGGGTCACTGTGTTTATTTCCCTATGACAATAACAATTACACCTTGATCACCTCTATTTTATTTATATATAATGTAATGGTGGACTCTACCTTGACACATATATACAAGGGTCGTTTGAAAAGTTGTAAGCCCAACCGAAAAGGGGCTATGGTTGAACATTGTGAGAACACTCTACATTTCTAATAAAACTAGAAAAAAATTCAGATTCCTGTCTCAATTTCCATGTAGGTGTTAAGTGTATTACAAATCTTAAATCTGGGCGATACTTAGAACTTTTTCAACTACTTTTGTGTGTGTGTGTGTGTGTGTATATATACATATTGTTGGTACGGGATTGAATGTGTAGACTTCACAGATCATGGAATGTTCTATTTGTGAACACACAGTGAGTTGGTACTGGTTTGAATGTGTAGAATTTACAGATTATTGCATGCAGTTGTCATTTTTTATATATATATATATATATATATATATATATATATATATATATATATATATATGTGTGTAATGGACTCGGCTGTTGATCTCGACGTATGAATACCCAACATTTCTGTTAAAAATGATCACCATTGGATTACTTATATTGATTTGGTTATATTAGTGAAGAGCTATTTAAAACCTGCCACATTTTTTTAATAAGCTGATAACAGATGAACCACGCACCAATATGCCACAGATTCTCCTAAATAACAATCTTGAAGTTTAAATTCAGAGTTTATCTATCTCCTAGACTGATTACCTTACCAAAGCAAAAGAATCCAATCTGCCCTAAAATATCTATTTAGAGCTGGAGGATGAAGATAAATATTCATGCTCCTCCTAATTGCATCAGCACAAAGCAAAACTCAAACAGTCTTGTCCAGAATTTGAACTCGACTTATATGTTCTTCTCGGCTGCATTTCTCCATTGCATTCAATGAGTTAAGAAGAATTTCTTGATGATCAAGATACTCCCCTACTGCAAACAAAAAAAAAACAAAAAAAAACATAACTGACCGGAAGTGGATAATTTTTGTCTCTACTTGCATTAAGCTGACCCTTATAGAGAATTGGATAATATCCTAACTGCAGTTTTACAAATAAATAAATAAAAAAAATAAACTCACCAGATGTCATCTTCTCAATTGATTGTTTCCATAAAAAGAAAAAAAAAAGAATGAAGAGACATGGAGAAAAACAAATTAACATGGAGTAGGACAGGATAAACAAACAAAAAAACCTACAAAGAAAAAGGTTCTTTCCTTTATTCCAGGATGTCACACACAACAGCTCCAACCAAAGAACGAAAAAAAAAATTGGGCAGGTAATTTAAAGCTAAATTGCCTGGTGTCAGGGAACCATCTCCCCAGGCAATAGCCATTTTGCAAGGCTAGGTTTATGGTTTGACGAATGATTGGTTTGATTTTATGGTATATCAACCATTGTCGGTTAATTAATGCCAAATCCAGTATGTGTGTGTGTGTGTATATATATATATATATATATATATATGCGATTTGTCACTAACAATTCAATATAATATCAGTCATTCGTTTACACACAGTTAAATGATCAAACAGTTCTATTTTGAACAATAGTTTGCACTCAGTTGAAATGTCCAACATTTCTACTTCACCCATTGATAGGATCCTATCCAGTAGCTATGGCAATGTAGGGGTACTCCACATACACCAAAGCTTCACCATTATTGGAGCCTCACCATCTGATTGTTTTATGCCATATCCAGGAGACTTGTGTGTGTTGGGGGTGCTTACCCCTCTGCAGAAATGCAGTCAGTGTATTTTACAGCCCCAGCTGACAAAAATAGGGAATGCCGATGAGACTAAGCATTTTTTGTAACGGCTGCACATGAGTTTTGATTTGTGCATGGTTCTCCACATTAAAAACAACCTTGTGGCAAATCCTACCAAGTGAAGGGTTGGATAAATATAAACAACAAAAAGGGTTTATCCCTCCCCCCGCCAACTATTACTTATTCTTTTTATCTCCGCAACCATCTACCTAAAATTCGTTTCAGGTGCTTTTTCTATAATCCTTTGCTCAGTCGGCTGGGGCTGTAGAATACTCCGACTGCAACTCTGCAGAGGGGTAAGACCCCCACTCCAATGAGTGTCCTGGATATGACACTAAACAATTTGATAATAAGGTTCCAGTGATGCTGGGGCTTTGGGGAATGCGGAGCACCCCTTCATTGCCATTGCTCCCAAGTCCACTCTGGCCCAGCATGGTAGCACCTGATAGGGCCCTATCTATGGTTTGTATAGAACTAACAGCATACTTATGCTAAACTAAATTGTTTGAAATAGAAATGTTTTTGACAATTAAACCGTACTTAGATTTAAACTGCGTGCTTATGCTAAACTGAATTATTTGAAATGTAACTGTGTTTGACATTGAAACTATAATTACACAAAACTGATTTGTTTAATATAGAACTGTTTAGACATTTAACTGTGTACAAACGGAACCTGTACTTATACTAAACTAAATTATCTGAATTAGAACTGTTTGACTAAACTGAATAGCTAGAAATAGAAATGTTTTTCATAATTAAACTGTACTTGAATTTAAACTGTGTACTTACTCTAAACTGAATTGTTTGAAATAGATGTATTTGCATAAAAATGGATGTGGCGTTAAATAACCTACAAAGGTTGACATGCCATAAAACCCAAACAACTAACTTCTATAACCCTCCTTCCCTCTGCTTGCTTGCTTTCTCTTTCTTTACAGTTTTTACTGCAAGTACTCAGGGTCTGTTTTTACTCTTTATATCATACTATATAGGGATACAGTTTGGAAATCTGACAATCAATTTTTGAAAATACTGTCCTATAGAATTTTAATCATTGCCTTATACAAAGCAAAAACCTTTTTTTTTTCTTTTTTTACTTTTACAAAGTTACTAACAGTTGTTCTTTTAGAATGTTTCCAACAGTAGTATGCCTCCCACACAATTTTACCTAAAGACTTAGTATCATAATCATCTTTCAAATATGATATTTGGAAAAAGGAGGTGGGTAAGAATTGAAAAATGGCTACTAATTTCTTGGAAAGCTATCATTAAGTAATCACTGCCATTCTTTACTTGTAACCCACAATCAACTTCTTGTTAAAGCCTCTTTTAACAGCTGATTACATAGACATTTTATTTTTATGTTCTCCCTGATTGCATGTTGTCTTTTACATGGGAGTGTCTCTTGGAGAGTCTACTTTCTTTAGAATTAAAAATGTATTTCACATACTTGCTCTAAAGGATAGTCTATTTGCATTATAACTTGCTTGAGCTAACAAACTTATTATGACAACCATGTTAGATGAATATATATATATATATATATATATATATATATATATATAAGCATGAATGACCTTGTGTCATATCCTGTCTGTGTGGAGGGGTTGGAAAATACATATAAGCATGAATATAGACCATAGAAAATTATCCTTCATTTACAATTTGGACTGGAAAATGCTCACAACTACCCTGATTAAGGCATTTAATTGTATGCATCATAACTAAGAAATGTATTAGTTGCCGGCCATGATATATATATATATATATATATATATATATACACACACACACACACACACACGTTGCATTTTCTCTTTTAAATATGTTTATTTAAATAGGGCAGACACTTCATGTCTGCCTATTGTGTCTTTGATCCATTCGAGGCTCTGAATGAGTCATTTGATTTTTGGGAGTTGCTGGGTTTCCTCGGAACTACACACACACACACACACACACACTAGATGACCATAACATTGATCTATGATGCTTTTATTCAGTGAAGAATTTTAATTGGTGCTTCGTGTTGGAAATTTTGATTAAAAAATAACGTTCAGCATAAATGCAGACCATACAAAATTATCATCGATTATCTCCTGCTGAATTACGTTAAGTCCATTTGTATAAAATGAAATTTTAAAAAGTGACTTGCTGCTTTCCCCTTTGTTATGTGACATTGTCATTTTTTGGGGAAAAAAATTCATTTTGGAAGAAGCTATCGTTTCAGTAAAACATGTAGATGTTCTTTACATGATAGCTTCTCTTGGAGTGTCTACTTTGTTTATTTACATGATAGCTTCTCTTGGAATGTCTACTTTGTTTATTTACATGATAGCTTCTCTTGGAATGTCTACTTTGTTTATTTACATGATAGCTTCTCTTGGAATGTCTACTTTGTTTATTTACATGATAGCTTCTCTTGGAGTGTCTACTTTGTTTATTTACATATTTGTTCAAAAAGAGGTGCTGTTAGTGCAGCAGTTATCATTTTAGAAAATGGAATGAGTGACTTGAGTTGAAATTTTTGACAAGATTGCTTATTTCACTTCTTGCTAATGACCCTTAGGAAAAGCTTGACTCCTTATCTTATAACTAAGTGAATAGTTGGGCAAATTGAGTTCTTTAGCCTTCATAAGATAACCAATTTAAGAGAAGAAAAGCTCTGAATTCATACCTGCTTCATTCCACTTAAAAAAAAAATTGGCCTTGCGTCACTTCCTATTCATGATGGAGGGTTTGGGTAAATACATATTTCCTCTGTTGGCATGATAATTGGATTCTGCTAAAACATGTAATAGCCATGTGAAATGACTATATATATATAAAATCATCCTTTTTTTCAGTCCACTGCAGGACTCAGACCTTTACCAAAGTCCTTAAAACTTGAAGAGTAATAGACCTTATCTTGTCATATGAACCGAACAAGATATTTGAGTTATCTTTATCCTTGGCTGTTTGGTCTTAATAAGACTAGAGAACTTACTTTGGTCTCTCTATCACCAAAAATTGATTTGGTACCACTTTGGGAATCATCAAATTGAATGAATGCTTTGATATAATAGTATCCTACCTGAGATTGTACAGGTAGCACAAACTGGTTTTATATAAGATTTTGAATCATATTTATACATCAGTAATTTTAATCAGTCTTGGGTAAAAGACTTAACAGAATTTAGTAATGAGGCTCCAGTTTTGGAGTGCTCCTTCTTTGCCTTTACTCCTAGTTCTATTCAGACCCAAAGTGGTTGTACCTGTTGAAGGTCCTGTCTATTGGTCATATAGGTCAGCTTGAATATTATTTATATTAGATAAGAATTCTTTATAACAGATGTAAAGTAAAGTTGGCAACCTTAGTCGAGGGTGACTGAAAGGATCTGACACAAGGTCAATTTTTATGTTGAGTTTAACTGGTTTGAGTTAAGTTTTCCTCATTCTAGACTGTTTGCCATAGGAAATTTGAAGAGCCCAGTCTTTATCCATAGCTGTTGGAAGAATATTTGGATTCATACCTTCCCCATTATATAAAAGGCAAAAAGCCATATGTGGGACTTGAACTTGGGTCACCATGTCCGTTTCTCATAATGATATTCAAGCTGGAGATATAAACTAATTACATGGCATAATTTCTTAACTGAGGCTAATAATTTAGATAAAAATAAAAATGCATTTAAATCAATAAATTTCTTAGTTATCAGTTACTTTACTTTACAAAAAATTTTTCTTTTTTTTTTTTTCCAGAAAACTCCATGAAATTTTGTGGGGGGAATAATTTCAACTTCATAAGATAATAGAAAAATGCAACTTGGAAATCTTTTTCTTGTATGGATTTATCTTTTATTGTATTAATTATCATTTGTAATTTATTTGAGTCTCGTGTCTACAATTTCAATATTGGTTTCTGACATGGGTACTTCAGCTAGTACATATAAGATTTAAATTTCTAAACTTAAAAAAAAATGTCCACATTTAATTAGACATTGTTAATTAGGTGTATAAGAAGTTCTTCAGGTTAGAAATGTAAATAATTAGAGAGTATTATTGCTTCGGTAGAACTAACAATCTGTAGATGTAAAAAATAATTTCATTTTGTTAGATTTACAGTCTTAACTAAAACATGTTTAAATTGATGTCTCTTAAGTGTCACTTGAGACATTTTTCTACAAAATGCTTAATTTTTTCACAGAATTATGTGAAGTTCATACGAATATATATATTTTGATGTATATAGGAAGCATTTTCTCGTTTAAACATTTTCGTTGAAATAGTACCGCCCATTTTATCTTTGATCCATTCAAGTTTTTGTATGAGTCATTTGACTTATTGATTTGAATACTTGAGAAAATACACCGACTGCTTCTCTGCAGTGGGGTAAGACTGCTCCCCCAACGAGTGTCTCAGATATGACACCAAACAATCTGATGGTAAGGTTCCTGTAATGCTCAGGGGAATACGGAGAACTTCTTCGTTGCCATTACCCCCAGGTCTACTCTGGCTTGGAGTGTCCTATCTATGGGTCAAATAGAACTAAACTGTGTACTTATGCAAAACAGAATTGGTTTTGACATTTAATTGAACGGTTTTGACATTTAACTGTTTGTAAACAAAAACTAAACTTACACTAAACTGAATTGATTGAAATTTAATTTGGCATTAAATGACCTAAAAAGGGTTGATACACCATAAAACAAAACAAAACAACCAACCAAAAATCCAACAACTGATTAAAATTTTTGAACTGATCCAAGATACAATTTGTAGACAAAAAATTTGTGTCCTGTTTAATCAAAGGTACATACATACGCACACACACAAGGTTGATATGCCGTAAAACCCAAACAACCAAACCACACACACACAAATATATATATATATATATATATATATATATGATTGGTAGACCTTGCTTTTGTTATGTATCATTTATTGTAACAATGTATCATTTGTAATGTTTTGGTGTAAATCTTTGACAAAACTGCAAAAAAAAAATGTTTTGAAAAATTAAATAAGTAGAAAGAAATTTAAAAACAGCTGTTTAGTCCAACCTAAAAGTGTAGTAAGGGTAACTCAAAATTGAACATTCTTTAGACCTTATTTTTCTGATGTAGGTATCATTGGGAACTGAAAAAGTTTTGGTAAATAAGCCAGGCATTCATTGTAAATTCATATTTACATTTTTCATACTGTTGTTTTAAAGGTTTTTTTCACAGTTATGATATAAAATATTCCTATCTAATAAAAATAATTAGCACTCATATAGTTTCAAGTATTTCTATCTAATACTAATATTATATGGTATCAGAAAAATAAGATCTAAAACAAGGTGATCTTTGGGTTACCCTGCCTGCCTTTCTAACCGGGACTAATTAGTCTCACTGCATCTTCAATACAACTATTGACATTACTCTGCAAAAAAAAAAGTACTTCAGCTAGTTCTGATACTGATTTTATTGGACAACCATTAAGTTTTTTGCCTAGAAATTATTGTGTAGAGGTCAAAGATTTCTGACTGGAATTCAACAATAAATTTAAGTAAGAAAACAACATATTTTATGGCCTATAAAACACTTTAAGAAACTCCCCAGTGTCTTATGGAACTGTTGTTAATCAAGGCTGAAAGTGCTAAGTGTCAAAGAGAAAATGTTTACCATTTATTATTTTTGCACTTTCCCTTAGAATATGTGATATCTATTTAAAAATAGTCTTTACATCAATTCAACTATTAATTCAAGTCAATTAGAATATGTCATACAATAAGTGTATTGTTTTTATTGTCAGCTGTTGAATATTTTTTATGGCTTAAGCTCAGCGGTTCCAGAATCTGCTTATATATATATATATATATATATATATATATATATATATATAACCAAACAAATCTATTACTTCATAATTCTGTTCTCGAGTTACTCAATCTAGGAACAACTCTGAGCTTCAATCATGATTTTTAAAACTTTAACACGCACAGAAATATGTATGGGCATATACATATATATAAGTGGTGATGGGTGACTTTGAAGCCAGGCACCAAGGTGAAGAGGAAAAAGAAGAGCCTTACTCTCTTGGAAAATTGTCTCCCACTCCCCATCTGTGAATGTGATTTGAACTAATTTTAATATGAAAAAATAAATTTCCACTAACAGGCTTTGTTCCTGTCTCCACTGGACTTGATGCAGCTGCCATTAGTAATACCCTCGTGACATTAATGACAGCTATTGGTTTATGAGAGAAAATAATAAAATCTACCGACAAGGAGTTAAAATTTATTTGTAAATCAAGTCATTTCTTATTGTAAAATTCATCAATCCCTTAATTGCAAAAAGTATCTACACCAAACTTTTTGTAACCTAACAAAAAGCTTATTGAATGAGAAATAACCCAAACAGAGGTTGGAAATGAAATAGAAATCTTTATAACATTAACAAAATAGGAAACTTGCCAGCACTGTGAAGAAGGTACCCACTGCTAGTAGTGACTACTTAGTCAGCATATTTCATCCCCCTAACAATAGTTTCCAGTATATTTATGAGGAATAGGATATACCCATTTATGTTCATAGGTAGGGTATATAACCACACTCAACTTTCATCTTCTTCAAAAGGAAATGAAAACCAAATTACTTGATCACTCTTTATTTTGAGAACACCACACATAATTTTTCATGCTGTTTCATGAAGATGGTCTCTCATAGGAAGCAGATGTGGCAAGTACGGTTAGTGTCAGATGTAATAATTTGGTCACTTCTACCAAAGTTAAGTTTAGTTAAAGGTCTGCTATTATTTTTGTAACTTTATGAATG
>CAUZXS010003605.1:0-2500 GCA_963585895.1 Sepioteuthis lessoniana
CCTTCGCTCCCGTCACGTTGTTCATACTTCATTCTTTCTCCATATAGAGCCATTTAAAATAATATATTGCTATCTCGCCAACACTGGCATTACTATGTGTAAGATATTGTCAATTATGAATTCGTACTTGCTTCACCAGTAATGTTTCCCTATGTCTTATTCGTCTAACTTAAATGGTTTGTTTATTGGCCGTACGACTGCTGTTTTGTGGGTGTTTCTTCCAGCATTTTTTCTAAACAGATCACCGAATCCAAGGGTAAATACCCATTGCAGCTTTTTGTTTGATTAGAGTCCATGTGCTTCATTCATACGGTTTTACTGACAAAACTACTGCTTAAAACATTCGTTTTATTTTATCGGGTGGATCATACGAGCACATGATCAATTATCTATCGGTAATAAACTTCGTTAGGCGCACGTTAACATCACTTTTAGTTATGAGATATTGCTGCCGACCTGTATGAAACTAATTTTCATGACTTCATTTTAAAAGGGGAGATAACCCCTTCTCGTTTAAAACACAGTCTTATTTGCATTCACATGAATGCCAATAGCTCCTGCTGCTTGAGCACGTTTATCCGCAAGAAACGCTAAATCATCTGCCTGTTAAAGTGTTTGCAGCATATCGTCTTTTTTGTTATTTTTGCGTAAAACCATTTTCTTATTATATATTTGCCCAGTCAGCTTGGGGTGTAGAATACACTGACTGCTTCTCTGCAGAGAGGGAAGAACCCCCGACGAGTGTTCTGCATATGACACTAAAAAATCTGATGGCGAGGTTCCAGTAATGCTGGGGCTTTAAGGAGCACCCCTTCATTGCCATTGCTCCCAGGTCCACTCTGGCCCGGCGTGGTAGCACCAGATAGGGCCCCATCTATGGGTTAAATAGAACTAACGGCATACCCATGCTAAACTGAATTCTTTGACTAAACTTAATAGCTTGAAATAGAAATGTTTTTGTCAATTAATCCGTACTTATATTTAAACTGCGTGTTATGCTAAACTGAATTGCTCGTTATTGAACTGTTTTTGACATAGAAATTGTACTTAAATTAAAACGAATTGTTATATATAGAACTGTTTGACATTCTACTGTGAAAACAAAATCTGTACTTACGCTTAGCTGAATTTGAATAGTTTGAAATAGAAATGCTTTTGACAATTAAACTGTGTACTCCTGCTAAACTGAATTGTTTTAAATAGAACTGATATTTTACGAAAATGGATTCGGCGTAAAATAACCTACTGATATGCCATAAAACCCAACTAACCATCTGTATATTATATCTATCAATACTCAAAATGTGTTGCTTATGATTCTAATATTAATCGTTAGAATGCGAGATGCTTCTGCTACAATTCAAGTAAAGTTAGTGAAAGAACAAAATCAATGGCAGGTAAAAGAAAAATACTTATCAATATATATTTGTGTGCGTGTAAAAATAAAATAAATTTTGCATCATTTACTTTTATATTTATTGAATTATAAGGATGCGTAGACTAACTGTATTAAGATAATGTAAAAGATCAAAGGAAAATGCAAATAACTAACAAAATCTGTCATTACCTAATGTTAAAATGCAAATACATATACTAATGAAAAATATATCCGGAACGTACAGCTAATTTCAATCAAGTTGTATATAATATTGTTTTTTTTTTTTTTTAAAGATGATGCAATCTAAGTTAGATTTTCTTCCTCAAAAAAGTAATTTAGGTATCAATTTCATATCGTGAATAATCAAATATTAACATAGATTTTTTACGCAATTAAAACATATAATTCATTAAATTTCTTTGAATAAAACATGATGCAAAGAATAAATCAAATTGTCAAGTAAATCAATAAAAATCGCCTGTTCACTTATCTACTGCTTCAGGAGCGACAAAAAAAAAGATACACTGGCTCATATAGATGTTAGTATATATATATATATATATATACATACACACACACACAGTCATAAAGACACACGTTTGTATATATACATATTTATGAACATATATACTTAAGAAATATATGTGTATGTTGGCCACCGTAGTCGATGGTGATCCGAAGGGTTCCTTTTCAATAGCTACTACACCGAGGTGTAGTGTAGGGGTGGCGCTACTCCATTCCCAGTACTGCTCCATTTTAATGATCCGTACCTTATAGGGCTGAGTGTTAAGCAAGGCAGCATCACGTGCCATTTTTTTTTAGTCTTTTGTAAGACTCGACCTGGGATGAACTCAGATCTCCCGGACCATTAGCGAACACTTCTACTCAGTAGGCTAATGGATAGGGATTATATATTTACAAACACACAAATATATACATACTTAAACTCAAATATATATGTACTTAAGCATACACACACACACATGTATATATATATATATATATATATATATATATATAAAATGTACACAGTTTATCCAAAAGAGAACATAAATGATAAGAAATATTATATTGGCATTTCATCTACTAATTTTAAAATTAGGTATGGAAATCATAAATTCT
>CAUZXS010003605.1:7500-19047 GCA_963585895.1 Sepioteuthis lessoniana
AGGATCTCGTAACTTAAAACCCCTCAATAGAAGAGAGAAAACCCAATTGAGAATGATGCGTGAAACATAATAGAAACCCCTGCATAACAATCACATCTTGCTACACTCCAACCAATGCTACAGTTGAAACAGATTTCTCAGCATTCTATAACAGGAAACAGTGTATCACAAAAGAGAGTACACCCCTTATATTTCTGCAGATATTTAAGTATATCTCTTCATGGGACAACACGTACAAAATAACACTGACACAATGAAAAGTAGTCTGCATGCTGCTTATATAGCTGAGTTAATTTATTTCCCCCTCAATAACTCAAAATATAACTATTAAAAGCTAAACCACTGCCAAAAAACGTGAGTACACCCTTAAGAAACTATACCCCTAAATGTCCAAATTGAGTACTGTTTGTCATTTTCCTTCGAAAATTTTATCTGACTCATTAGTGTTACTAAGCCCATGTGCATAGGGAGAAGGTGTGTTCAAATTTGTAGTGCAGCTCTCACACACTCTCATACTGGTCACTGAAAGTTCTAACATGGCACCACATGGTAAAAAAACTCTCTGAGGATCTTAAAAGACATGTTGTTGCGCTACATGAAGATGGCCAAGGCTACAAGAAAATTGCCAACACCCTGAAACTGAGCTGCAGCACAGTGGCTAAGATCATCCAGCGTTTTAAAATTCCGGAGTCCACACAGAAAAGGCCTCGAGTAGGTCGTCGAAAGAAGCTGAGCGCACATGCTGAGCGTTACTTCCAAATACTTTCTTTGAAAGATCGGCGTAGGAGTGCGATCAGCATTGCTGCTGAGATTGAAGACTTAGGGGACAGCCTGTTAGTGCTCAGACCATACACCGCACTCTATATCAAATTGGCGTGCATGGCTGTCACCCCAGGAGGAAGCCTCTTCTGAAGACGATACACAAGAAAGCCTCCAAAGAGCTTGCTGAATACATGTCAACAAAGCACATGGATTACTGGAACCATGTCCTATGGTCTGATGAGATGAAGATTAATCTGTTTGGTTCTGATGGCTTCAAGCATGTGTGGCGGCGACCAGGAGAGAAGTATGAAGATAAGCGTGCCATGCCTACAGTCAAGGATACATGAGTGCTGTAGGTGTTAGAGAGTTATATTTCATTGAGGGAAACATGAACTCCAACATGTACTGTGAAATACTGCAGCAGAGCATGATCCCCTCCCTACAGAAACTGGGTAGCAAGGCAGTTTTCCAGCATAACCATAACCCCAAACACACCTCCAAGACGACCATTGCTTTACTGAAGAGGCTGAGGGTAAAGGTGATGTACTGGCCAAGCATGTCTCCTGACTTGAACCCAATAGAACATCTTTATGCGATCCTCAAGCGGAAGGTGGAGGTGTGCAAAGTCTAAAATATCTGCCAGCTCCGTGATGTCGTCATGGAGGAGTTGAAAAAAATTCCAGTGGCTACCTGGGAAGCTCTGGTAACCTATGCCCAGGAGAGTAAAGGCAGTTCTGGATAATGATGGTGGCCGCACAAAATATTGACAGTTGACATGGTGTATGTTAATATTGACAATTTTCCCTAAGGGGTATACTCACTTTTGTTGGCAGGGGTTTAGCTTTTAATGGTTATATAACTCTCTTATGTAAGCTGCATACAGACTACTTTTCATTGTGTCAAAGTGTCATTTTGTCAGTGTTGTCCCATGAAGAGATATACTTAAATATCAGCAGAAATGTGAGCTGTGTACTCACTTTTGTAATACACTGTATCTTACCTTGCTAGACACCTTCCCAAACACAACGTTTTAGTTACCAATGGAGATGTGAATGCTCAAGTAGAAAAAGAAAATAATTCATTTTGCTTATATAACCTAACAAATAGAATTGAAGAATATCTGATTTTCACCCGAGAGCTGACTTTAATGACTAAGTGCTAAATTATCAAAAAGAGAGGGAATTGTACGGATCAAAATATACCCACATAGAGCAAAAGTAAACTAGATTATGTATTTATGAACAAAGAGTGAATAAATAATGTTGTGTACTGAAAGGCACACCGCTGTTTTGAAGAGGCAGCTTTCGATCTCAGAAGTGTCCTGGCAAAGATACGTTTGAGTCTAAATAGAAATAGGAACCAAATTGCCGCAGGCACTCGTTAAGAGTGGTACTCACCAAAAGAGATATAATCACTAAACATACACTAACAGTGAGAACATTTTTTTAAAATCTTTAGTAGACCTCTGTAACAAATATTTCGGATGAAAATTAAGAAAACTGTTCGCCGTTTACATGAATGCAACACTAGAGTGCATTGCAACCAAACCAAGAGAAAATATGAGTACCATTGAAGTCAAGAATTAAACGAAAAAACATGTAAAAAAGCAACATTACTTAGAAAAAGAACCCAAAAAATGCGAACAATTCGAAACTCAAAAAAGCCCATTGAGAACCTAATACATTCAAAACCAAATCGATAAAATTTTAAATTCGGAAGAACATAGGCAATCAAGAATAGCACAGCATATGGTAAATGAAGACAATAGAAGGAATAACAAATCGAAAGCAATAGAGAAAACCTTACCAAGTGAAGGATATTTTCACTAATCTCCTCGGGAAGCCTATTGAAATCACGGAAAAACCCATCCAAAACTAGATATTAAAACTGAGACAGTTTACTGAGGAAGAACATGAAACCGGATCGAAAAAATACAAACTTAAAAGCTGCATGCCTCAACAAAATATCCCCTGAAGTATGGAAGAAAAAATTTAAAGACATACTTGCTTGATTATGAAACACAGTAAAAAAAAAATTAGTATAAAAATGAACGAAAGGTTACAGGATTCCTATCTCAAAAAAGACGACCTCGGAATTAAGAACTACAGAGGTATAACTAATTTCTATAACTGCAAAGATTTATAATACTCCGCATCTCGAACGAAACTGGCCCGGAATCGAGACAATACTTAGGAAATCCAAATCTTATTACGAAGGAAATGCACCGGAGTCTCAGTTTCTGACAATCCGTCAGAAAATCGGAGGAATACGGGCAAAGAATCTCGAGGTATTTCTACATTACCTAGATTTCTCCTAGGAATTCGATGCCATACCCAGTCAAAATGGAACAAAATACTACTAGCATTTGATCTTCCCAAAGAAATGATTGCTGCTATGATACCTTACAAAAACTGGAAAGCAGTAGTTTGATCACTATATGTAGAGAGAGATATATTCGTAATTATTAGCACCATCTTTGTATATACGCAGCCTCGAAAACGTATTTCAAACATCCATAGATATAATAAAAGGAAATGGCTTCACATTGAAAAAGTTAAGCAGACGATAATAGGTAAAAACTATAACAGACTACGCAGATGACCAAGCACTGCAGGCAAATATAAAAGCAAATGCAGAAATCCAACTGCATACCGTCGAGTTAGCAGCAATATGTATTAGCCTCTACGATAATACCAATGAGAATTCACATTCTTAAAAAAAGACATTTCTAAGTGGTAGGCCAACAAAATTTGTGGGCCACATCACATACCTCAGCTGCAGCAACTCATCTATCGTAAGTAATGTCAATATACGCTTAGCAGAGGCGTGAAATGCAATTGACAGTCAATCGATCATATGGAAATCTAATCCATCCGATGGAATAAAACGAGCACCTTCAAAGATGTAGCTGTGTCCATACTAATATATTAATGAAACACGTGGACGCTAATAAAACGTTGAAAGAAAAGCTTTTTGGGAACGACACAAGCGGTCACGAAACAATCCTGGAAACAAAGAAAAAACAGCTGCTGTACAGTCACCTACCACACATTTAAGAAACCATCCGTATGAGACAAACAAGACATGGGCAGCGCAGCGCGGAGAGACACGCTCATAAGCTGCATTTTTTAGGGATACCTGTACATGGACGTGACAGTGCTGGCCGACCATCACACATTAACATAAGTTCTGATCGGACAGAGGATGAAAACTGGAACACCTGCCTAGAGCGATGGCTGATTCTGAGAGATGGTGAAAGAGAGAGTCAAGGAAAGCTATAATGTCTGTATGATTTGATGAAAATGAAATACCTTCTTTCATATATGTACAAATATACTAACACACACACACACATATATATATATATATATATATATATATATATATATATATATATACACACACATGAATATACACACAAATACACATGAAAATATAACGAGAAGAAAAAACAGAAGACCTTCACATGATGATTTCATTCTTAGAAATATTCATCACCCTTAAACGTTTCAGCTTGTGTAGACCTTCATAAGAGCGTGCAAATTATTGAATATATATGTGTGTATGTGTGTGTGAATATGTTGAGGTTCGTGAAGAATCGAAATAGAGTTTTTAATTGCATGTTCCTATTTAAAATTCTTAAACTATTTTAGAACCGAATAAACAATTCAAAAACGGGAATCTTTTTGTCTACATTTCAGAAAATTTATTATTTCAGTGGAAGACAGGGTTTAAGCCAGTTATGATTCAAAGAGGAGGTAAAAGTAAAACTTTTACCGTACTCCAAGAGAACTGGTAGCAGTGGAATTAATTTCCCACCTGGATTAGAGGGAAATTAATTCCACCCATACCAACTCTCTTGGTGTATGGTAAATTTTTTCCCCTTTCTCTTTGCATTGCTGTTATCCACAAACCCTGTCTCAACTCATGAACCAGTTCTACAGTAAACAATTCTCTGATGAGAGACGAAAGAAGTATCCCTTTTTCCGAATTGTTTTAAGATATTTTGATCAGTTTTAAAATATCTTAAGCATTTTAAATATGAAAACGCTTTCAAGAATATATATAAATATATATATATATATATATATATATATATATATATATATATATATGTGTGTGTGAGTGTGTATTAAAATAGGTAGGCCCTCGAAGAAATTTCTATCTTTTAGAATTCACTTATCTTGTTCTTACATACGTGATATGTTTCCAGATTGTTGCTTTCGTCAGAAAACATATGGCACTAGGCCTTGTTAATGTTGTATTCAATCAGACTTGAACTCACTCGTGTTTGCAGTTTGAATGATTTTATATAGCGGTCATCCTTTCTTTTTATTTGAGTGTGTTTAACCATAGTTTTCTTTACCACCCGTTGATATTTTGTTTTTAGATTTCACATAGTTATTTTACCTGTGTGTGCGTTGAGATTTTTTTTGTGTACATGTGTGGTTTGAAATTTTCTGGCAACTTTTTTCTAATAATTTTTGTCTATATATATATATATATATATATATATATATATATATATATATATATATATATACATACATACATACATATGCGTGTGCTGAGAGAGAGAGAAGCAAAATATGGAATAATTTTTAAAACCTTTTTTAAGTCTGATTTTTCGAATATAAAAAAATTGCGGTAAATCTAAATTTTCATGATTAGTTTTATTATTCAAGCACGTTTTCAGCCCACTATGAGTGACCAAGAAAAGAAACGACAAAATCTATGATTTGCTCAACGCCGAAACCAGACTAAAGTTTCTTTGTCTATTGTATACAAAGTAAGACTTTTTTTATATACACAAAAACTGCTTTTTAAAGAAAAGGTGGAATGAAGAATTGAACATAAAACGAAAAGGCTTTTTAACTGCTTTCGCAACGGCGGGACCACATAGCGACAATTAGAAAGGATGCTAATGAATTTAAAGTCCGTGATAAAAAATGTGTTGACAGCATTTAAAGGAGATTTCAGCCCAGACCCCAACACCCATGATTACGCTATTAGGGGCGTTTTCGAAAAAAAACAAATGCAACTTCCTATCCAAATATTGGTTCGCTTAAAACTGCTATTTTGATGGAAACGAATAAAATGTATGATTTGAAGGCAGGCAACTCGTTTCGAAGGTGTGTTGATATACCAATTGGAAAAAAAAGTGGTCAATTTGAATAAATTTACTGTTTTCTATCATCTTGTTTTATAATAGAGTCATTATTATATTAGAAAATTCCTAATTTTCTTCTGTGCCATATATATATATATATGCAGCCGTACAAGTATGATATATATATATATATATATTTCTCGTTTAATGTACTTGCTATATTTTGAATAAATACATATACATGCATAATGATATATAAAGCATCACAGATTTTCAGTGGAAAACCATCTCGTAGTCATGGATAAATCAATTTTAACATTACAGCAAATTTGAAATTTAAAAAATGAAACGTAAAACCCAACTGGCAGTTTCGCGTTTTCACAATTGCTAGATGAATGTGTAAATTTTTTTTTTATTTTGCGAAATAACTCATTTACTATCGTGAAAACGTAAACCTGCGAAGTTGTCATTCATGTTTTATTTTTAAATTCCTTTTCACAATCTATTTATAAAATCACTTTACAATTTGATATATATATATATATATACATAAAACATTTATATAAAGGCAAAAAGAAAAAAAAAACTTTCTTGATGTCATTATGGATTTATTTAAGGTTGTTTAAACCTTCCTCAAATGAACAATTCATCATTTTTATTTGATTGTTTTCATATTGCTTCTGGCGAGAATGCAATTTGAAAAAAAATCATTTTTATTTTTATAAATTAAAATAATATTTGATATTTTATCAATTTTAAATCAATTTTTTTAAATGTTGAAGATATATCTATTATTTTTCATTTTTATGTTTACACAATCCTATAAAAATAACCAAAAAATCTTACACCAAATTTACATACTGAAAGATTTAAAAAACCTAATCGCAGAAAAAGTAAATCGTGGTACGGGACTTATTTAAATCTATAGATAAAATTTGAATTCAACTTTGAGGCCACTATGTTACTCCTAACCCTTGGATTTCCTCATTGGATCATATATGTGTGTGTATTTCAACAGTACAGAAATGAAGTTAAATGTATTATGATAGAAAGACTTACTTGATTAAGATTAAAAAAAAAAAAAAATAGAAGATAAAAAAAAATTATAAATTTTTCACGTAAAACCTATACAAAACTATGAAAATATTAGCTATAGAAATATAAAAGCAGAACATGAAATGCTTTTTCGAGGAGTCTGATTTTTTAAAAAACTTATTTCCAAATGTCTCGTTTTGTCTTATGTAAAACATTTACGGAGAAAATTTAACATTAAAACCGGGATTGATGATGAGACAGCAAAATCAGAAACCGAATAGAACAGACATGGGATTTTTTATATTGATCAGGGAGAGAAAATATTGAATTAATTTTTTTTAAATTAGTCTTTTTTGATTTCATATTTTATTTTTTCCTCTCTGTCTTACTGATTATTGTATTAAACTTTTTTCTTTACGACTGAATTGATGTCAAATTACCCGCATTATTGCCTAATGTTATCAAAATCTTAGAAATGTCAAATATTTACTCAAAACTTAATTGATTGTAAATTCAGTCAACTCTAATGCATTATTGACTTAGCTTTGGATATTGATTAAATATATTTATTTATGTCAGCTGACGTAAGAATTTATAAAATTTGAACTGGTTTATCATAATGCTATTCATGAAAACTTTTTCCCTGTAGCGGACCATATACTGAACGTGGTATGTTTAAAAAACATCAAGACTTAAAGTATATTTACCGAGATAGAAATGAACAAGTAGACTTTATCTTGAAAATCAGCCCCTTGGCATTCAACTCATTTATCTTTGCAAGTATATATATATTTAGTAAAAGTAAAGTTGGTGACCTTAGTGGAGGGTAACCCGAAGGCTCCTTTTTCAAGATCTTAGACACTGAAGGGTAGGGCAGGGAGTTACACCATTTCCTGGATTGCAGCACTTTACCTTTGATCCTTACCTTATAATGCTGAGTGTTAAGCAAGGCGACATCAAGTACTATTTTTTGAGTCTTTGATATGACTCAACCTGGGATTGAACCCCAGATGTCCAGACCCTTAGTGAACACTCTACTCAATCGGCCAATGCCCCAGCTATATATATATATATATATAAAATCCAAGGAAAATAATCTAAGGATTACACCAATAAGTAATTTTTGGGGGGTGGATAGGAATATCCAACTGTATTTTAGGCATGTGAAGGTCATTCTATGTCTGAAATAGATTTATAATGGAACTACAAAACTGATTATTTTTCGTTTAATCTTATATATATATATATATATATATATATATATATACACACACAACATCTGAAACTCCTCTTGTACGGTGTCAAAATTCGCTGTCAATTTTTTTTCCAATGTTCGCTAAGTCTTCAAATCTAACTCTTGAACAAACTTTGCCTGTTACAAAAGAAAATCACCTGAAGCTATGTCTTGGGAATATGGTCGGTGTTGTACATTCACAATCTCGTATTCTAGCCTAAAAGAACCTGTTGATCATAAAGTATTGATATCGAAGTTTATCGGCACATATTTATGTAGACTGCAGTCTAGATGTTTAGACATCACTTTAAAAAATAAATTGGTTATCTTTTGAATTTTTAAATTAAACATCCAAAATTGATTTTAAAAAAATCAAACTCATATATAACGAGCCATCAAATTTATATATACTTAGTTTTTCTTAAGTGTCCAAGCAGTTCTATTTCAAACAATTCAGTTGAGTTTGAGTAGTTTAATTCTAGTTGACCCATAGATAGAACCAGATTTGGTCTTAAAGCTCCGGGCAAGTGTTGATGTAAGAGTGATGGGAATAAATGGGTACTCTGCATTCCCAAGAGCCCCCGCTTTACTGGAGCCTCACAGATTTTTTAGTGTCAAATCCAGAACACTGGTTGAGGGAGGGTCTTATCACTCTGCAGATACGCAATTAGTGTATTCTGCATCGCTTGGAAACCAATATAACGACTGAGACTTGAGCGTCAGTCTCAAGTGAAATAATATTTATGATCCCATTACCATGTGTATAACTTATTGCTTGGAAAAACATGGATTTGTTTTCTACATCCTATTCTGTGGTAATAAGATGAAATAGATTGCGATGAGTCAAAGAGCTATATATATATATATATATATATATATATATATATATATATATATATATATATACACAGAATTACCATTACTAGAATATCCGGCAAACACTCCCAAATGCTTGAAAGTCCTTGTCGGATTTTCTAGTCATGGTAATTCAATTAATTCCTCTCTCTCTCTCTCTTATATATATATATATATATATATATATATATATATATATATATATATATATATATATATATAAATAAAAACACTGAATTAAAATCCCTAGCCAGAATTCATTCTTGTTTCTATATCCTTTATTTGTTGATGTACCATAACAGTGAGAACATTTTACACATTATTTTGATACAAATATTTTAGAAACATTTTTATTAATCACGTATTATTTCTTGACATAATTTCTGATCACAATCAAAAGCGAAGCCTAAATTTATCCAAAAACCTAATGTTTTCAAATAGATAACAGGTTGTCTTACATTCTGCCTTTATCAATCCTGGAGGGGTTATTTTAAGATTCTCTTAATTAAGTGATTATATATATATATATATATATATATATATATATATATATATATATATATATACACACACACATACACACTAGAGATACATACAACTATGGACAATACATCAATTCCCGCCGAATACGATAAAAGCAATACGGGTATACGAACGGATCCAGAAGAAAATATGTCTATTATGTTTAATGAAATTTGTATTAACGAAGAAATGCTACCAAAATATACATATTTTAAACTCCATGATCCTGCAGCTCATAAATATAACAGCACTTTAGAATACAGACGTGATCTCGTGAAGGGACAAATTATACTCTGTAATATGCAAAAACAAAAGTTACACTTTTGTAATAGAACCTCCCCTAATGATGGCCCAAAGTCGGGCAGTAAGTACTACTGGTACATTATATATATATATATATATATATATATATATAGTTATGTGATAACATTTTTGCGCCAAAATCATCCCCAATAACTGGCCGTCTAACTCCTTAGATTACAATCACTTATTGTGTATTGGGTGCAGTTGAGTGAAAAACCAACCAAACTCCGAGCAACACCGAAGATGAACTAAACGCAAGGAAAACGGAAGCCTTTGCCAGTTAACAAAGAGACAATCAGAAAGGCTTTAAGGAAGGTCTGACGTCTTTTGGAGGCTATGATTCAGCCTAATGGCAATTTATTTAAATAAATGGGATCAGTAGCATTAGTAGACTTTATCCAAAGGAAGTTTGGGAAATACGTTGTGTTAAAGTGAGATGTCAGTGTTATTTTCATGCTTGTCTAATTTAGACGAAATTTTACAGACCTTACACACACAGAATATATATTTGTGTGTGTATAGACGTGTCTGCATGGATATGTTTGTGATTTAATTATTAACCGTCATTATGCGTACGTGAAGTGATAATAAAATTAGTCAATATTTGCTGTTCATTTGAAACTTTTGTTTATTTCCAGATATTTTGCACAATGGAGAGCAAGTATTAAGTTAATCCAACATTTCATGGGAGAAATTGCACCTTCCATGAAAATCAGTAATACACATTCACTGATTTTTGTGCGTATGAGAAATAGACATCACAAATTACCTGGATTTTAAGGACTGTTCCGAGAACTACGAATATTATTTCTATCACCGTCACCTTCAGTTTCTACGAGTTTTTAGAAAGTTTCAGACATTCCTCTGATTAGTATTAGTTTGTCTTTTTGTATCTCACAGTCCCAGAGAATTTTATGCGTCTCATCTTCTAACATTTTCTGTCTATATCATCTCTCAGATGTAAGGCCTTATTCTTACGTCCTTTGAAAAAGTTCTTCCCTCTTGCAAATGAAGAATGGTCTCGAGTACTTTACAATGTGATGTTTATCTCTGATGAGATGTCTGCTATATTGTTTATCTTCGAGTAGTTTTCTATTTATTCTTAGTTACTCTTTTTTGATTATTTCTTTCATATCCACTCGTTTGATGTGTCCGCTTTCAATATTCCAAAGTACTGTAAGTTTCCTTTTCTCTGAGTGTTCTGATTTTTTTTTATTTGGTGGTTATATTCTTTGCGTCATTTGCTTGTTTTTTTAAATTTTCGGCAAATTGATTTTGTCCATGTACATCAGGTGACTGATTTTTTTTTCTTTCAATCTAGTAAATCCTACAAGCATACGGCCGACCAAAAGAAACCGTAGCAGCAATAAAGATTCTCTACAAAAAAAAAAAAGTAAAAGTACGTTCCCTGGATGGAGACACAGAATACTTTGACATTGTAGCTGGAGTACTACAAAGGGACACGCTAGGCCCCATACCTCTTTATCATCTGTCTAGATTACGTGCTTAGAACATCGATTGATAAAATCAGAGAAAACGGCTTCGAGCTGACGAAGAAAAGAAGCAGAAGGTACCCCGCAAAAAACAATTACCGACGCCGATGACATAGCGATACTGGCAAATACACCCAACCAGGCCGAAACACAACTGCATAGTTTGGAACGAGCTGCCGCATGCACTGGCCTCCATGTCAAAGCAAACAAAACCGAATATATGTGCTATTATC
>CAUZXS010003606.1:17500-67500 GCA_963585895.1 Sepioteuthis lessoniana
ATTGAGTCTCATTGGGTGCCCCATTCATACGGCCTTGTGTCACATTTAAGCAAAAGAGCTTAGTATATTACTAAAATCAATCACTCTAAATTGTGAATGTGTGCTGGAATATATTTAAAAATATAATTATTGTATTTAAATCTTCATGAGTTTAATCAGCCTGTAAAGAAAATTGAACATGATTTAATGAATTATCTTGGAATTCAGTTTAAGATGTAAATTGTTATTCAGATATAATTTTAAATAATTATTAAATGTCTACAAAATTTTTTTTTTAAATCTCCAATGGTAGAATAAAAACTTTACTTGAAAATTTTTATTAGCTGCTGTGAAATATTAAGAAAAGTAAATTATTTCAACTGAGTATTCATGTCACACAAATTGTCCTTTATTCTTCCTCTTTATTAAACAAGTAGTTTTTATGAAATGTTTCTTGTACTTAGATTAGTGTATACTTTACCAACAAAATATTTTTTGTCTATAATTTTGAGAAGAGCTATTAGCATACCGGAAATTGTTTGGACAATTGAATGTCTTTGTATTCTCAATGTCATTAACAGTGTTTTGGCTAGGATCAGCACATGCATAGTATTTTGTTCCTTTGCACTTTTTATATTATAACTGTGCAAATCATCTCAACAGAGAAATGTTCATGTTTATCTTTAACGGTAAAAAAAAAACAAACCCTAAGAGCATCATGTTAGCAAAAGTCATAAGTTTTTCAGTTAATCTTTATCTGACAACTTGTATTTGTGTTGGTCATTTCACTACAGGGTTCTATTATATATAATTTTGTGACTCATTGCCTATCTCTGCCAATCCAAGTACCACCTCTGCCTTTTAATATAGAAATCAGACCCCCCCACACACACACCAGTTGGATAGTATACAATTGTCACCTCACAGCTTCTTGGCCAAGGCAAGACCAATAGACTACTTCTCTTTTCTTTCTGCTTAAAAGGACTTTTTTTTTAAATTCTTAACTCGTAAAAATAACTACTTGGTAAAGAAAAGGTCTGCTTGTTTGGTGCAGACTACATTACACGTTAAGATGAGGAAAGTGTCTGTATCTACTAATAAAGACAAAGAGGTAAGTGAAAGTTGTTTATTGAGAGTAGATTTCTAGAACCTGTCTGATATCAAAAGAAGAAAAACAAAGGGAAGGTATTATGTGGTACTGTAAATATTGATTATTTTGCTTACTAGTTAATCATGAATGGTTACAAACATTCATATACATTATGTAGTCTGTAGGTAAGGCTTCAGACTAAATATGAGGGTGTATCAAATTTTTTTTTTTTTTTAAGCAGCTATATATTTTCTAAACTTATATAAATGTTCTACCTGTGGTAACTTTTGATGATCCTAGCTCTTTTTAAAGTTTTTGACTGCTGATGGTTCTTCATTTCTGGTCTTTTTTTGTAACAACTCAACAATCTCAAAATACACATTTTTTGGATAGTATAATAAGATATTGTTTCATTTCCTAAATTCTGTATGTAGCTTTGAGGTCCAGATTTAAAATTGACTGAATCTCTTTACTTGTATCCACTAGAAAAATATTTGAAATAAAAGATAAACTTAAAAGATAACTTAAGTGTATTAATAGTAACAATAATAATATATAGTTCATTGATTATTTTGTAGTCATAGCTAGTCTTTTGAGGTGTACATGAAATAATCTTTTGAGTAAGGATCAGTGTAAAAAAAATTAAAAAAAAAAAAAAAAATGGGTATCTCATACTGTAGGAGATGGTTGGTTAAGATTTTTCTCTCCAAATTTAATACTAGTTGTTCTCAGTTTTTATTTTATCTTAAAAAATTTATGTACCCAAAGACTGGAAGTAAATAATGGAAAAGAATCTGACTGTATAGAGAAAAATTGAAAAACAAAGTAATCCAAAAATGATAAATTTACTGCAAAGACTTGGTATCACCATTTTTAAAGTTGTGATGATGGTTTATTAAAACCAAAACGTTATTGCTTCGACTTCCTTAGCAATAAATCCATCACTTTTGGATTACTTTGTTTTTCAATTTTTCTCTGTACCCAAAGACTATACATCTTTGGCATTTTCTTATTTTCTTTTTTAAATTGGTATAGATCTGGAGAAATATTGAATGTAGGATTTCTTATTTGATTTTCTAATATGACATAACAAACTTCTTTATTCTATTCAATGTCTTTAATTAGTATCTGCATTTTTATATCTAGAAGAGGAGTTCTGATCTTTTGTTTTTACCAAATGCAAATTAAATTTGAGAAATGTTAGAGTGTATTAGATGGAAAGTCAGGATAAAGACAATGGTGATAAGGAAACTAGTTCAAACAATCAATAAGAATAATATCTCATCTGGGAAATTCATATAGAAGCTTGGTTGCATAAAGTTATTTTTTGAAAATATATTCATAGAGAAAGTTTAAGTTTGATTTTTATTAAATGCAAGTGAGAACTTTGTTTAGGTTTGATTGATTGATTGTCTCTAAAATTGGACTGGACATCTTGCTAATGGAATTAAAAAAAAATTTTCTTCTTCACTTCTTTATAAGAATATTTTGAAGTCTGAGATATCTCAGTTATTCATACAGTTATAGACTGTGGTTATTGCATTTGCACACCATTGTTTTGTGATAAAAAAAATTCTGTATCAGAAAACTTGATCTCAAGATTTGGTTAATAAAGTATGCTCTTATTTCAAGCAATGTGTAAAGCTACTTCAAATGTTTAAAAACAAAGGTATTAATAAGATTTATCACTTCAATGACTGGACTTTTTGGGACTTACCTTTTCTGAGACTGAAGTTTCTAGAGTACTATATATATATATAAAAAATAGAAGATGAGTTGGGAATGATTCTATTCGAGAGGATTCTTACAAATCTCCAGGAGTATTCAATGTATGATAATTAATAAATTTCTTTCAGAGCAAATTTTCATACAGTTGAAAAACCCAATGAATTTGGCTATTATAGATTTATTTCAGCTGGCAGCTGTATAAATGAGACCAACTTCATCAGATAGCCACCACACAAGAATAATAGCAGATTGTATATATATATATATATATATATATATATATATATAATGTGTGTATGTGTATTTGGGCAGCATTTCTTCATTAATGCATGTTTCATTAAACAATATAGACATCTTTGGTCTACACATTTTTGTATATGTCCTTTTGAGTTGCCACATTGGTTTTATGGTTTCCCATAGGAATTGGTTAATGAAACTCCCATAACTAATTGGTATCCTAGTACTTTCTGTCCGATCATCGGACATCATCAGGGGGTGTGTATATTGTAAAAGCGATGTGACCTTTGCATGTACATTACTATTTTGTAAGTGTTTATTGTTATACTGGTGTGTTGTTGTAGCATTTTATTTTTAAATTCATCTCTATAAGTAGCAGCAGTAGCTAAAGACATTTAAGTACATTAGTAATGGATTTGAAATTGATTCTATTGAGTTTAGGTTGTTTTATTCTGATATGGAGCACCTTGAGAATCTGTAATTTTTGTTTGTTATTTTGTTGTGTTAATAGAGTTGTGTTTTCGGTAAGTAGTTATGTACATGCAAAGGTCACATCGGATTTACAATATCCACACCCCTGATGATGGCCCAAAATTGAGCAGAAAGTACGAGGGTATCAATTAGTTATGGGAGTTTCATTAATCAATTACTGCCAGATACCATGAAATCAATGCAGCAACTCGAAAGGACACATACAAAAATATGTAGACAAAAGAGGTTGATATTTTTTAATGAAATATATATATATTTATACACACACACACACACACTCTCTCTGTTTTTATTCTTAAATGTGTGTGGTAGAGAAAGTTTGCCTGTTAATAAAAGAGAGAAGAGAAAAGTTATTCCTGATTCCAGTGCTTGTGTCTAACTTATTTTAGTGTTGTTTGTACTCTTAAGAATTAATACACAAAATTAACTGTTAGCCATTGCAGATGTTAGCATGCAAAAAACATCGTGGATGAACTAATAATTTCTGCTTTGAAAACAAATATAAATAAATTATTCTGCTGGTATTATTGCTTTTTGATGTCTGTGAAAACCACACAAACTCAGATATTATTCAGCCTTTTATGTAGGTATTAGTTTTCAAATGGTCTGTAAATATAAATATCATGAGATATTTTTATTTGCCTAGTTATTCTGAATATTTTTATATCATGCAGCTTGACTTTTGTGTTTGAGTGCATATTTTTCTGTGAAATCCCAATATCTTACAAAATCAATATAGTTAATCATGAACAGATATAGGATTAAACGCATGTATGTCTTTAATGCATCTTGTGGGATGTGTTATATCATTGAGTATTTGGCTATTTACGCATCTTACTTTTTGGTTAGAAACTGCAATTTATTCATTTGACCATTCTAAGATATGCAATGTAAATGAACAAACTTAAGTAAAAAAAAACCCAAAAAACTGATATAAATCATTGCATATTTTAAATAGTTCAAAGATCATAGTTTTCAGTGCATTATTAAAAAATATGACATTGGATTGCATTAATAATGAGATGTTTTTGACTTGCCTATTCATTTAGACTTTTTTAAAAATTAAAAAAAAAAAACATTCTTTTTAATTGGTTGGTCCAAATTATTGCAAACTGTGTTTGTGTGCCATTCTGTCCCCACATAAAAATCACACATAACATTATGTAAAACAAATTTTGTTCCTTGATAGTATGTATTATTTCTTTATTGATTATATTGTAAAAATTTAGAAAATGGCTATTATTCTCTTCAGACTTTGCTTTTGTGCCCTAGATAACACTATACAGCACAAATTTTGTTTTTAAATATGTTATTTTTTTATTACTTATGTTGTAAAAAAATATAGAAAATGGCCATTATTTCCATCAAACTTTGCTTTTATGTCCTAGATAATGAAATTTCGAAATAAACCTATTTTCTACGAAAAAAAAAAAAAAATGGGCCAATTTGTACTTCCTCATTTAAATATTGGAATACAACAACAAATAAATAAAATTTATGCTTTAATAGCATATCAACCTTCATGGGTTATTTAATGTCAAAGCCATCCTTGTAGAAGAACAGTAATGGTACTATTTAATTCATAGTTAGCTGAATCGGGGGATTTATATCTTTCTCAAAAGTATTAATTTGTAAGTGAACATAACATGACTAAAGTTTGAACTCACTGACTGCATGTCTCTGTCTAACACTTTAACTATTATGCCAGAGTTTTCCATTTATTGAAGCACTCTTGAAAGACTTATTTTGATATGATGTGAAGTTGCACCAATATACTCTTGAGATTAATTTTTGGTTGAAGAAACAAGAAAAAGTCACATGGAGATAAGGGGCGGGGGCTCTGGTCAGTATGGAGGGTGTTGCACTTACCTAATCCTGTGTTTTGGCATTATAATTTTTTTTTTAATTCGGCAATGACTTATTTAGACAGCAATCTAAATGCCTAAGCCTCATCACTATTATATCAGTTACTCAGCTCTGCATATGTCTTCAGATTCAAAAGAAAAAGAACAAAATCTAAAAATTCAGTTTGATTTGGTTTGGTTTGATGGCACATCAACCATTGTAGGTTATTAATGCCCAATCCATTTTTATACATTTAAATAGTTTTATTTCAAACAATTCAGTTTAGCACAAATAGTTTCAATACATAAATACACTGTTTAGTTCTATTTAACCCATAGATAGGACCCTATCAAGTGCTACCATTCCTGGCCAGAGTGGACCTGGGAGTGATGGTAATGAAGAGGTACTCTGCATTTCCCAAAGCTCTAGCATTACTAGAACCTCACTATCAGATTGTTTAGTATCATAAATAGAACACTCATTGGGGCTGGAGGGGTTTTACCCCTCTGAAGAGAAGCAGTCAGTATATTTTACAGCCCCCAAAAAATAAATAAAATATTCAGTTACAATATTTTTTTATCATGCCTTTGTTATTTATATATATATATTTTTTGATGAGCTAATACATTTATATTTGGTCATTAATAAGAAAAAATGATTCGTAATAAATGTGGTTTGATAAGCAACTTATAACTCAAGAGTAACTTTGTTATGCCTTCTTCTTATCTGTTTTTCAAGATGACTGCATATAATTTCAGCTGACTTATAACATTAAGATAGCAGAGATTCTTTATATTCTTAGTATTCTTTCAGTATCAGCACATAAAATGGTGCAGATTTATCTTTGATCTGTGGTTATTCCATAATGTTTGTCGATTAGGATGTCAATCATTATCAGTAATTTTACTGCAGTTTTCTCAGTTTGTTGTTATTTTGATTCTGTTATATATTATGGTGCATTGATGTAAGATCTACCATTGCCAAGTATTTTCCCTTCCAGATAGTTTATAGAATATTGATAGGTATATGGTTATGTAATAGTATACTATAAATAAGATGAATTAATAGTAACTAGCAGTACTTTACTCCTATTACAGACAGGTTGTAAAAAGGTTATTATCAAAGGTAAAGGACATAGTCACTCTTAGCGAAATTTAGTATTATTATTTATATTTTAAGGATTTTTATTTGTTTTTATTGTTTATTTACTACAGGTTACTACTGCCTTGTATTTAAAAAGCATGGCATATAGAAGATGGCCTTGGGTAATTTTGGAGATCTCAGAAATCCCTAGAAGTTAATATTTAATCTTTTCCAGATTTGGAAGGGTAGTAACCTAAATTTAAAAAAAAAGCAAAAACGTTGGAGATTCTTAGCCTTTTCATTGAAATTAAATGCATTCCCTCTTAGCAGCTTGACACCTGGATGTGGCAAAGAAGGTTTAAATGTATGTAGGGAGAGAGAGAAAGCCATCTGCTTTTTATACCTATTACCATGAGAGTGAGTATATTTTGTTGGACACTCTTTTTATAACAGGGAGTGGGAGCAGACAATAAGACATAATGAAAGACAGATCCTACCTCTAAAAATAAATAAAATCTAAAGTGGATCTCTTAATATATATTATAGCATTCCCAGGCATGGCTTTAAGAATTTCTGAATGTTTGGTTGAAATTGAACCAAATATATTGGCACTATAGTCAAACATACAGATGGATATTTGGTGCATTAAAAGATTCAGTGGGTGTATATCTATTGTATGAGTGGCAAGGTTTTATTTGTATAAATATTCTGCCCTCTTGTCATTGCTATTAATTACATTATGATATTAAACAAATCTTTTGTCTTAACACCCACATCCACTATTTTTATTTTTGTAAAATTCTTCATATTTTCATGCTATAACTTATTCTAGACTTTTGACACATGTACATCTATATTAAAATGATCTGATTTTCATCTTCGTATGTTACCATAATACAACAAAAATATCATACTATTGCAAGATTATTAGCACAATAATGATAAAATTACCTAACTTAGAGAATATAGCAGTTTACTGTTTAGATTTATAATCAATAATGTGGTTTCAGTATTTGCACTCATCCTAATCAACCTATTTTTTCAAGGAAGATAACTATTAAATGCTATTTGAAGTATAACCCTTATTTATTTGCAGTTGATTAAGATATGAATTCTATTAATCAGATGTGCTTTGAAATAGAGCTCAATGGCTGTTTTTAGGCAGTCTTTAAGTATGTATTTACCCAACTCCTCTGTCACAACCATGATGTGATACAAGGTTAATTTTTAAATGGTGTACAGCTGGTTTGAATTCAAATTTTTCTTTTTAGACTGGTTGCCTAACCAAAGCTGAAGAATCCAGTCAGCTCTACTGTCTACTCATAGTTGGTAGTCTTTAAGTAAATTAAAAACTAATAAGAATGATTTATAAGTTGTGTTCAAAAACTATCCCAACTCAAGCTGTATTTACCATGATAGAAATGAACAATGAATGAAATATCAATTTTCTTCAAAATAGTTCTCTTTGAATTCCTCAGATTTCCATTGGTTGAAGAATTTCTGAAAGTACTGTTCCGATATAATGTGAAATTGTGACGTATTTCTTTTAATGTATTTCATATCATCAAATCTTACCTTTTGAGATGAATTTTTGGTTTAAGAAACAAGAAAAAGTCACATGGAGTTGCTGCTGAGTACTTAGGGTGCTGTATTTGCATGATCCTGTGTTTTGCCAAAACTAAGAATTGGTACTGCCTCATCTAGGTGAAATCTAGACATCACTTTATTATATAAGTTGCTCAGCTATGCACACGTCTTCATTTAAGTTCTAAAATCAAAAATAATTCAAACATTCAGTGTCTATACTTTTTGATGAAAGGTGCACTTAGAATAACAGTTATTACCTTAAGAAATGGAATCGGTGACACTGGTTCAAATCTAGCATTCACTTTTGTGCTAATGCTCTTGAGAGAGGCATGAATCCATCTCTCCTTCACCAGCTATGGCTAAATAGTAGAGTAGACTGAGTTCTTAAGTTTATGAGAAAGAAAACTCTGTATTCAAACCAGCTCTAGTTCACTTTAAAATTGACCTTATGTCACATCCTTGAGATGGAAGGGTTGGTTAGATCCATAATTTTTCATCACATCTTTTATATTGAAAACCTCTATTAATAATTTTTCTTAATATAATGCAAATAGGGTAATCTTTTAAGTGTCATATAAGAAGCATTTTTCTTTTTTTTTTAATTTGTTAGTATTGACAAAAACTTTGTCTTGTGTTGTAGCATTAAAATTTCCTTTAATTCATTAATCATCAAAAATATTTTGAAAGCCTACTATAGTTGGCCCAGTTAGCTGGGGCTGTGGAATACACCGAATGCATCTCTGCAGAGGGGTAAAAAAACCCACCCCTGCGAGCATCCTGATATGACACTAAACAATCTGATGGTGAAACTTGAGTAATACTGGAGCTTTGGGGAATTCAGTACACCCCTTTATTGTCATCACTACCAGGTCCACTCTGACCCAGAGTAGTAGCACCTGATAGGGTCATATCTATGGGTCAGATAGAACTAAATTGCATACTGATGCTAAAGTGAATTGTTTGAAATTGAACTATTTTTAAATAGAACTAAATTGTGTACTTATCCTAAACTGTATTGTTTAAAATTTAATCCGGCGTTAAATGACCCGAAAAGAGTTAATATGTTGTAAAACAAAACAACCAATCAACAATTATAGTCAGTTTCTTCTTAACTGTATTGTAGAGATATATTAAGATTGGCCAATTTAGTAAATTGATGTTTAGCAAAAATATTCATTTGAATATATACTGGAATATTAGGAATTTATAAGTTTTTAATGCTTTTATTCTAAACTTTTCAAAAAAATACTGATGATTAGGTACTTTATATTCACTTGTAGATGATGTATTAGAAAATGATTATTTTAAGGTGTCTCTACATAATAAAGAATGTATATCCACTCAGCATTTGTTGCTTGGTTATAACAAATTTATATACTGTCTAAGGACAAGAAGGTGTAAACAGTCTAAGAATCAATCATTGCATATATTGCTTGTTTTACTTATCTATATTAATAATTGGGAAAAAGTATCTTTGTCTGTCTTCCACGAGTGACTAAGCAGTTTGATGTAAATCTAACTAATTGAGTATGTATTCTAACTGGATAAAAAGATTTTTTATTCCTTGGAGAGGAAAAGGGGTTATCATGAATAGTTGGAGGTCTATAACAATAAACTATAATCAGTGGGAAGCCATTAGTATAATGTTTAGAGTGTTTACCAATGGTCCGGGAGACTGTGGTTCAATCCCTGGTCGAGTCATACCAAAGACTCAAAAAATGGTACTTGATGATGTCTTGCTTAACACTCAGCATTATAAGGTAAGGATCAAGGGTAAAGTGGAGCAATCCAGGGAATGGAGTAGCGCCCTCCCCTACACCTCAGTGTAGTAGCTATTGAAAATGGAGCCTTCAGGTTGCCAACTTTACTTTACTTACTAAAATAATTGTTCTATTGTTTATTCAATAAAATATTACTGATTCACTTGTCGCGTAACCTAGTTTGGCTATAAAAGCATGTCTTGAGCAGGAATAGCCTGGCTGAGCCCATCCCTCCCCAGGTCTTCATCTAGTTTGAATTCTGAGATTTCCTTCTCCTAGACTGGTTGCCATAACAAGGTTAAAGCGCCTAGTCTACCTTACTATTTACCTATAGTTGCAGTGAGAATAGTTGGATTAATACTGTCACGTGGTGTCCCATTGAGAAGATAGAAATATGATTACTACTATCCTCCTGTTTGAATTAACCGTGGCAAGTCATCAGAGAATGACCGTTAAGGCATGATAGTAAATTAGGGCAAGCTATCTGTACTCAGTAACCTGACTTGGGTGACATCTAGTAGCCCTAAAAAAATCGCCTGACCAGGGGGAAGAAGAGAGAAGCCAAACGATTGGCTGGGACCCTAAAACGGAAGTGGGGACTCCTTCCTGTCAGTGGAAATAGAAAATAAGAAAGTTAGTTGTTGGACAGGGTTCATAGGGGACAGAACCAAAGCCAAGTACTCCGGGTAAAAGAAGACGAAGAATATCTCGGACACGAAGAAGCCATTTTCTTCAAGCCAGTGTTAAAAATAGCATAAAGTCTATTAGCCTGTAAAAGAGGAAAGATGCTCCACAGGAATCCATCTAAATAAGATAAGTACCCTTGGGACTGTTTCTCCTTATACCCAATTTTATATACCCTCTCTCTCTCTCTCTCAATTTGAAGGAAAATGAAAGACAAGAAAAGAAGAAAGACATTTATGTTCATGGACTGTTCATTTATTATATATTTGACACGTTGAAGGTGTATATCTATGTGTAGTAAAAGATTCATATATTTTAATGTTCCCACGTGGTCTAAGTTGTTATTTGTGGCGTTTGCTACAAATTTGTTACTTCATGCTTCTTTTTCAGCTTCTATTCGCCTTATGTTATCTTGCTTAAAATTGTCCTATTAATTCCTTCCAAATATCACGCGGGAAACCGGAATTGCCGACTACTATAATTAATATTATTACGTCTCAACCTAGAGGTCCATATCTTCCGTTATTCTCGGGGAGGAAGTTTAGCGGCCTTGGTGGGTGTGTGTATAGTGTGAAATTTGGGAACCCCTTTGCCAGCGGCGGTCAGTCTGGCCATAAATTAATCCCCCACATAATATGCCAGTTCTTATATGCCTGAGGCAAAACTCTGAACGAGGACTTATTCTACAAGGGATCAAGTGCCAACCTGCCCCAACTTCACACATGCGAAAATAAAGTCCCGTTTTGGGATTTTAAAGAATTTGCCGTCACAATACCTTTTCCAGGATATTAGTGCTATGTAAAATGCAATCAACTTCACTCAGGATTTGAACTTAGGTAGCAGAGTCCACTCCTTATGATAATAATCATTGCACCTCAAGCATTTTTCTTAAGAATCCCTAAAGTCAATTTCTCTCTACTTAGAATTGTTTATTTCAAATATATTTTGTTAATACTTATCGAAAGAATGTTTTCTTTCTTAAGAATCCCAGAAATCAGTGTCTTTATATTTTTGAATAAGTACTAATTAAGTTTATATAAAAGCTTGTAAGGATTAATAATTCAGACGTAAAAACAAAAATGTTTAAATTGATAAATCTCTTAAAAGTCACTGAAATTAAAAAATGAATGCTCCTGGATAAAAGTCCATAGAATTTTGCACAAAGCAATATCAATTGCAAACTTCTTTCTTTTTTCTTTTTCTTTTTCATTCTTTTTTTAATTCTTTTATTTTTCAGGACTATGTATATCCAGATAACTCCTCTCTGACGGAAACAAAAATTTTCAATTCGCTATTAGTACTAAGGAATCTGCTTACTGTTATTATAATCTGCTGTGATCCTAGTCTTATACTTCAGCTCGTAACTAGATTATTTCATATTGCTTTTTATTTATTTTATTTTTTATAATTAAATCTATAGGTTAGATAAAACTACTCTTTTTTTTTTCTCTTTGGGATATCTATTAGTATATCTCTTATATATCACAGATAATTCTCTAAGCTATTCTATTGAGAACTAAGCATTTGTTTGAAAAAAATTTGGTTACTTGATTATTTGGTTTTATGCATGAGTAAGTGCTTATTTAGTGTAAATGTCAGCTGTTGTTGAGAGAAATGAATGAAATCAACTCAAATTGGGATAAGCATTCTTGTGGCTTCCTTCACCTGGACTTCTTAACTATGATATTGTCATTGTACCATGCTGGGTTTTTTTTTTCTCTATTCGAAGTTATGATAAATATGAGACTGTTACAAAAATAAAGCTGAATCACATGCATAGTTCTTTCATATTTCAGGTATTTGCTGAAAGTAACTTCCGAGATTATATTTTGGTGAGTGTCACTGGAACATGTTTTAAATTAGCAATTATTTGCAAATAAATTGTTTTATAGAAATCTTATATTATAATATTTTACTTTTTTTTTTTTTTTTTTTTTAATGGAGACATTTGTAGTTTAATAGTTACCATTATAGAAAATGGACACAGTGACTGAGTTCAAATCCTGTACGAGGCTGTTTGCATTATACATAGTGCTAATACCTTTGGGAAAGGCATGAATCAAATTATTCTCCCTTCAGTTATGGGTTAAAAGTAGGGGAGACTCAGCTCTTTAACCTTTTCATGGCAACTGAAGAAAACTTTGAATTTAAACCTGTTAAATTTCATTTAAAATTGATTTTGTGTTGCGTCCTGCTTGTGTGGAGGGATTTGGATGGATATATATATATATATATATATATATATATATATATATATATATTGTACATTTTTTTATATAATTCTTTATTTATTGATGTTTTTTTCTTTTTTTTTTGTGAATAATTTTTATGACTGGAATGCCAAATTTTTGTCAAATTTTTCATTTTGAAGATAATGTAACTTGAAAAATTATTCCTCTAGATTATGTAAAAGATTAGATATATTAACATACAATAGTCCAATTAAAAAAAAATCCCCTGAAATGTTCTTGCTATTATATTTATACAATATCTATATTGTATAAGTAAAAAAATAAAGTTGGCGACTGTAGTCGAGGGCAACCAGAAGACTCCCCTTTCAATAGCTTCTACACCAAGGTGTAGGGGAGGGCACTACTCCTTTCCCTGGATTGCTCCCTTGATAAGTACTTTATATTGCAGAGTGTTAAGTAAAGAGGTATCAAGTACCATTTTTAAAGTCTTTGATATGACGCAACCTGGGATTGAACCGAGGTCTCCCGGAACATTGGCGAACACTCTACCCACTAGGCCAATGAGCCGGTCAAATGATAATTATATTTGTTTAATCTATGAAAATAATTTGAAGGGTTTAACTTTTTGGGGCAAAAGTTGATTGCTTAAATCAAAGAAATTAGTTTAAATCTCTCTCTCTCTCTCTCTCTCTGTGTTGGAAGAACATTAACAATCAATAACTCGTTTTCTATACATTGATTTAGTTTAATCATTGTTCTCATCTAGGTTATTGTCTGTACAATAGCAGGACCAGGTAATAAAAATCTATAAACTCTGGTTCAACAGAGATGAAATAACACAAAAATCAATTAATAAACAGTATCCCCTATCAGCCAAAATAGACACCTGAAGAGGGATGTAGAGTATATAGCTGAAACATTGTCTATATATAACAACCAAGAGGAGAATAATAGTTCAAATAAATCAATACATGATAATGGTGATTCTTTATCAAAAAAAAAAAGAAAAAGTCAAACCAAACAAAGTAATTTCTTGTTACTGCATGTTAGAAAGAATTATTTCCCATGATGGTATATATCATATAACCTCAAATTTGATCTCCAAAGGATGATTTCATCACATATCTCATATATTATGCAAGTTCTATTTTCAGTTGGATTGGCTAAGGTTCACATGTTTATGGAAATATACTTTCTCTCCAACTTCCTTGGTTTTCCATAATTTTTTGGGTAAGTTTAACGAAAATACAACTCAACAGAAATATAAACACAGCTGACGAGACAGGGATATGTGACCCATCTATTGGCAAAAAATTAAACTACTGATAGCCAACTATTTATACACAAAGTTTGCATATCATGTATGGTAAGGCCCCTTATCTTATGCTTAAATCTAGGTTTCAGAAAATGGCTTGATATGTAAATATACGAGGATCATTAAATAAGTTTCCAGACTTTTTTCATATGGGCACTTTTATTGATAGTACACACATGAAACTCTAGTCCCCTTCCAAGTAATCTCCTCTGGCTGCAATGCACTTATTGTACCATTCCAACAACTTCTGGAAGGCCCCATGGAAGTCCTCTTGTGTGAGCGTGTCAATGACCTTCATCACAGCCTCTTTCATCTACTCAATTGTCTCATAACAACAGCCTCTGAGCTTAGGGATTAACCAAAAGTCACAGGGAGCAAGGTCTCGACTATAGGGAGGGTGAGGAACTGTCTTGATGCCCATCTTGGTCAAATAGTCTGTGACAAGGATGGAGTTATGGACTGGTGCATTGTCCTGGTGGAAATGCCACTGGCCCGATTTGAAGAGTGCTGGCCTCTTCCGACGGAATCTCTTCCTGAACTCCCTTAAAACCTCAACATAGTAACCCTAACCCTAACCCTAAGCCTTTGGCCAATCAACTCTGGTGTATTGACTTCCTTACTCCTCCCACACCTCTCATCATCCCTCCCAGACTCCCTGCCTTCGTTGAATCTCTTATGCCACTCAAAAACTGATGCTTGATTCATGCAAGATGCTCCAAAAGCAGTCTGAAGCATTCCATATGTTTCTGTGGCCTTTTTTCCGAGTTTAAAACAGAATTTTATTGCATATCGTTCTTCTAAAGTGTCTTCATGTGCAGATTGCATTTTAGAAATTCACCAGCTGTGACAATCAGGCTTTAGTAGGGTGTATTCAAATTCCTGCTGTAGCTGTTCATTTGAACCTGAAATCATAAAAATTGGTCAGTCATCTCATAAGAGGTATAGCAGTAACATACTAAATTTTTAAGAGTCTACGGCAATTCTAAATGTCTTTACAAAAAAGTCTGGAAACTTATTGAAGGCACCACATATATGGTATCAGTTAAATTTTATCAGCCACTACGATTATTCTCATTGGGTGCCCCTTTCATATGGCCTTGTGCCACATCTAAGCAAAAAGCTTAGTAAATTTACACTACTATTAGTCTTTATGATAATATTCATGTGCATGTTTAGTATAGAATGTATTAGGAAAAAATACTAATTTTTTATCTGATGTACTAAATTTAAGATGTACCCACATGAAATCCATTTTAATCCTATAATTTTTTCCCATTTAATTTTCACTGATCACTTTAAAATAAACCATTGAATACAAGTAAAGTGCATTGTATTGTTAACCACAAAAAAACTTTGAAGTCTTAATTCTTATGAATAAAGATATTAATAACAGTTGTTAACAGACTCAAGAATTTAATAGGATTATATAAATTAATAATCTGGAGGGATTATTTACTATCTTACACCTTTATTTTTTATTGCAAGTATTATGGCTATAACTATTTTTAGTAGTATTAAGGACAGTCAATGTGGCTTTCCTTGTTGATATAAGTATTACTGATGTTGTGGATGGCTTCATGGTAATGTTACTGATTAAACTGGTTTTCAGTTAGGAATATATGTATCCCGAGCTTCGATTCATATAGATATATTCACCAATTCAGAATAAGGAGAAAAAGATTGTTCAAGTTTTGAGAGACAATGATAAACCCCTGTTCTAAAATTACTATGAAAGTTTTTATGAGGTATATTCAAAAAGTACCAAAACTGAATCTGTGCTTGCCAAGACATAATGAACAATGAATGATGATCATTTTCTATAAAATAGTCCCCTTGGCAATCAGCACATATATTCCAGCAAGTTTTCCATTGATCAAGGCACCTTTGAAATATCTCTTTTGATTTGATGTGAAGCTACACTGTTAAATTTTTTAAAAATCTACCTTCCTTGTTTTCAAATTTTACCCATGGAAAGAATTTTCAGTTTAAGAAACAGGAAAATGTTACACGGAGCTAGGTGTGGTGAGTATTTGAGATGCTGCATTTTTACAATTCTGTATTTTGTGGAAAACTGGCAATCAAAAAGTATATACTTGTCTAATTTTTTAAAAATTAGCACTAATTCATTTAGCCTTCCTCTCGACAACTGTCTAGATATCACTTTTTTTAATATAAATTTGCGCAGCTGTTAACAAGTTTTCATTTAAATTTTTGAATAAAAAAAAAATGAAAAATATGAAAGCTTTGGTTTCAGTATCTTTTGAGCACTCTTTGTATTTAAGATCTTAGAAATTCAGAAATCAATTGTATAAAATGTTATTAATTATTCAGAGTTAATGATTTATTTGGATTAGTTCAATCATTTTGTTTTTCTTACCATATTCTACTGGTTAGTTTGTCAGAATGTTGTTTTTAGTAAGACATTTGAATGGAACCTTTTATTTTCATAAGAGTTTAACATTGAATTCGAAAAGGAGAAAACATACTCACACACACACATGCACGTATATACACTATCTATCCATCACTTTGAAACTAAACTTGGTATGTAACTCATAGTTGATTTACATCTAACAACCTACTATTAGAGATTGTGGTAATCTTTCCATAATTTTGTTCCTTCCGTGTTTGGTAAAGTACACATTAGAGAGTAAATTCCTTCACCTGGAAATTTGACTTCAGAACTATAATCTTTGAATGAATCTAAGAATGCAAACTAATTTGTTTATCATTCTGGACATTAAGATGTATCAGTCAAGGCTTCAAACCCATCCCCTACCCTTGATCTATGATATGGGAGCCCCATTCTACTACATGTCAACTTTCATAAAGTAGAATTCATAAAAATATATGAAACCTGCATGCTTGGTGGGGGCCCCACCAATTGTGGGTTTTGGAGGAAATATGTGCTGGTCCTGCTACCAGTGGGATATAAAGTTTTATATCTATCATACCTAAATTATTAATGTTATAGTCTAGGTTTCTTGAGTTCTATTCTTTTTTTACAGACTAGATTATATAAATAGCATATGTTCAATTCCTAGAAAGAGTACCAAGTGGAGAAGAAGTGAATAAATAAATACATAATTAAATAAAATGTTTTAGAACATCATTCATTGTTCATTATGTCTTGGCAAGCACAGATTCAGTTTTGGTACTTTTTGAATATGCCTCATAAAAACTTTCATAGTAATTTTAGAACAGGGGTTTATCATTGTCTCTCAAAACTTGAACAATTTTTTTCTCCTTATTCTGAATTGGTGAATATATCTATATGGATCGAAGTTTGGGATACATATATTCCTAATTGAAAACCAGTTTAATCAGTAACATTATTATGAAGCCATCCTCTACTGAGTGAAGTAGTTTTATCCTTAAGTGCCATAATGATCTCTGAATATTCATTTACTAAATGATGGCTGGAGAACTGACCAGCTAGAATGTTTTGAAAGCAACAATTAAAAAAAACACTAAAAAAATACTTAAATTGTTTGGTCAGTTAGAAGTTGTTGCAGAATAAGAAAAATATATAGAGGTAAGATTATTAATATGGGGGTGGGCAAGGATACTTGATATAAAGGATTGAAATGTAAACTTGTTGGCGACTGCAGTCGAGGGTAACCCAAAGGCTCTCTTTTCAATAGCTACAACATTGAGGTGTAGGGAAGGGTGCTACTCCTTTCCCTAGATTGCTCCACTTTACCCTTGATCCATACCTTATCATGCTGAGTGTTAAGCAAGACAGTATCAAGTACCATTTTTTTGTGTCTTTGGTATGACTTGAGCTAGGATTGAACCCCAGTCTTCCAGACCATCAATGAAGGGTCTAACAGACTTAATAGATTTTAGTTGAGTATTTTTCCTGGTTTGGAATCTGGTTTTTTTTTCCTCCTTTGAATTTTTTCTTGAGGTGATTAGTTTCTCATAACTATTGCTTGGAATTGAACTTGAGTGATTTTAACCACCACTTCATTGCTTAAATTCTTTAAATTTTGACTCTTCAGTTAATAATCTTGCTTGTTAACTTTATTCAGTCTTTTAAAGAAATTGCTGTTGATAACTTAAAAATTCTTAAAAAATCAATCCTTAAGTTTTAAGTGAACAAAATGCCCTTAATTGTTTTTTCTAATTATCATTTCTATTCAAATGATTATGAAATAACTTCATATCACTGTAATTGTGTGTCTCAGTGTGTGAGTATTTATCAAGGGGTTCCATGCACATATACATGGATTAGGCATTGTTGTAATGAAGGAGGTGCTGCTACAGCGTAAGGGATCCAGGATCAGATTCACTTTTTCTTTTTTTTCTTTCTTCCTACATTCTGTCTGAAGATAAAATCATAGCTGAAGAAGATCATGATTCAATTCTATCCTAATTGCTTGTGTGTGTGTGCTTAATGAAAGTTAATATATTTGTTGGTATAATTTAATTAGTCAACTTTAGAAAAAATTTAAGAAATTTTAGATTGAATTACTAAAGACTTAATATTGAAACTGGTTAAAAATGTTTTTTGGTATTTCACCATAAATGAAAATGCTTGTATTTGACAGTATTTAAGATATCCATTCTATTTACAGTTTTGATATTTTGGTATTATGGGATAAAGCTAGGTAAAACATACTATTATGGAATAAGGCTCGGTAAAACATACTATTATGGAATAAGGCTCAGTAAAACATATTGTTATGGGATAAAGCTAGATAAAACATACTATTATAGAATAAGGCTAGGTAAAACATACTATTATGGAATAAGGCTCAGTAAAACATACTATTATGGAATAAGGCTAGGTAAAACATACTACAGTGGGACAAAGCTAGGTAAAACAAAAGGTAGTCTATAGTGTCTGGGTAAACATTAGCTTAAGAACTTTGCATATAAGGTATTTTTTAAGCTTTTTGGTGGTGGGGTTACAAGGAGCGGGTATTTTATGTTTCTTTCTGAAAACTACTGCATTGCTAAAATATTAATATGTTACTGTTAATAAGAATAACATTAGATGTTTCATTAGTTTTGCAAAAAGATGTCTAATGTTTAATTTAGTCTGAGTAGGTTTTGTTTTATATAAACTTAAAAGCATATAAATGTTGACACAAAAAAATTACATCTTAAGAATTCTTGTTTTGTTAGGTGTTGTGGAAAGTATATCTTAAAGTTGGATTTTAATGTTTTGTTAGGTGTTGTGGAAAGTATATCTTAAAGTTGGATTTTAATGTTTTGTTAGGTGTTGTGGAAAGTATATCTTAAAGTTGGATTTTAATGTTTTGTTAGGTGTTGTGGAAAGTATATCTTAAAGTTAGATTTTAATGTTTTGTTAGGTGTTGTGGAAAGTATATCTTAAAGTTGGATTTTAATGTTTTGTTCGGTGTTGTGGAAAGTATATCTTAAAGTTGGATTTTAATGTTTTGTTAGGTGTTGTGGAAAGTATATCTTAAAGTTGGATTTTAATGTTTTGTTAGGTGTTGTGGAAAGTATATCTTAAAGTTGGATTTTAATGTTTTGTTAGGTGTTGTGGAAAGTATATCTTAAAGTTGGATTTTAATGTTTTGTTAGGTGTTGTGGAAAGTATATCTTAAAGTTGGATTTTAATGTTTACTTGTATAAAAAAAAAAAAAGTTTTATAATCTATCCCACTTTGTGTCGTTAAGTTCATACTTGTTTTTTTCTTTCCACCTTTCAATGTTTGGTTGGTTGAGTTTTATGGCATATCAACCATTTTTGGTTATTTAATGCCAAATCCATTTTTATACATATAAATAGTTCAATTTCTCACAATTCAGTTTAGCATAAGTATGCAGTTTAGTTCTATTTGACCCATAGATAGGACCCTAACAGGTGCTACCACTCTAGACTAGAGTGGACCTGGGAGCAATGGCAATAAAAGGTACTCTGCATTCCCCAAAGCTCCACTATTAGTGGAGCCTCACCATCAGATTTTTTAGTGTCATATCCAGGATAATTGTTGGGTGAGTCTTACCCCACTGCAGTCAGTGTATTCTGTAGCCGTAGATGACTAGGTCACTTTCAAATGTGAAATGTGCGTTTCTAAAATTGTTTTTTATTGGTTTGGTTTGGTTTCTTTGTTTAATGGCATATCAACTCTTTTTAGGTTATTTAATGCCAAAGCCATTCTCTGAGAAGAACAGTAGTGGTGCTATTTAACCCATAGCTGGGAGGATAAGGGGGTTCATACCTTTCCCAAGGGTATTTGCCCGAAAGTAAATGTAATAGCGCGACTGGAGTACGAACTTGCGTACTACGATTCCGCAGTCCATCGCTTTAACCATTACACCACGAGGACACCCCCCTGTTTTTTATTGCTCTTATTTATTTACTTATCGCCCATAAATTGTACATCCCTACCAATTTTTTATAAAAAGTTAATTTTCTTCTCAAACAATGATGTCAGGATTTTATCATTACAAGAGCAACATTACAAAATCAAAAACTAATATTATTAGGTATTATTTATTACCACACTCTACAGCATTAACTCTCTAATCCACCTAGTTGGCTGGGGCTGACTGCACCTTTACAGAGAGGATAGACCCTCCCCCTGAATGAGTGTCCTAGATATGACATTAAACTATTTGATGGTATTACTCCAGTCCTGCAGCTTTGGGTAATGTGTGGTAACTGTTCGTTGCTGTCCATTACTCCCATGTCCACTCTGACTTGGAGTGGTAGTATCTGCTAGGGTTCCATCTATAGTTCAAATTGAACTGTTTTGCCATTTAACTCTGTGTAAAACAATGATTAAAAGTGAATACAATTATTAGTGCTAAAAATGCTTGAAGCTATTTAACCGTGTGCAAATGAATAAGCTCTGGCTTGTTTAAAAATGTTACCTACAAACTATGTTTACAAATCATGTATTTCTAATATATGTATAAACAGTATTTGGCATTAAATAGCCTACAAAGGTTGATATGCCCAACAACAACAAAAAAAAAAAAAAAAAAATATCTCACTAAAAATAATATTGTATAAATGTATATTTGTAGTGTGCTTATCTTTGGACTGCTACAGATTCATATTTTTGGTTCTTGTTTCAATGCTGAAACTTTAAGTATGTATAATGTGTTCTGGACATGACACTTATTTGCATGCAGTGGTGAGGACTCAGTTCTGGACCTTTGGAGTATGTGGAGTACCCCTTCATTGTCATTACTCATCAGTCTTGGTTCCTTTGTTTAATGGCATATCAACCTTTGTGGGTTATTTCATTCCAAGTCTTCCTTTTAGTGGTACTTTTTAACTCATAGCTGGAGGAATAAAGGGTTCATACCTTTCCCAAGGGTATTAGTCTGAAAGTGAGTGTAATAGTTTGACTGAAGTTTGAACTCACTTACTATGATGTCACAGTTCAGCACTTTAGCCACTACACCATAGGAATTCCCCTCTTCTCAGGTCTACTCTAATCTTAAGTGGTAGTCTTGTTTGGGTCCCATCTATCGGTCAAATAGATCTGTTTAAAAATTATTAGTATTTTATAGGAATACTTGATACCCATAACTGTAAATTATTTGTATTAAGCATAGTTACTTGAAGCTATATTTGTTTACTAAGGATTATTATGATTATTATTAGTTACTTGAAACCATATAATTGTGTGCAAATAGATGACTATTATCAAACTGAAATAATTACTTGAAACCATAAATTGTGTGCAAACTATTTATATTAGGTAGGAATACATGATATCATATAACTGTGCGGAAAAAAAGAAATAACTCTTAGGAAACAACTACATAAAAAATGAATATGATCATACAATGAATGTGATTGCCTTTCCTCTTGGCATCAAGTTACCCTAAATAGGTTGACCTGTTGTTAAAATCAGTCAATCATATGTTCCATTAGAAATAAGATCTTGATATCTTTGGTTTAGAAGAAAATTAACTTTTTATAAAAAGAAAGATTAGGAGTGTATATAAATATTTGGCATTTTTATTCTTTAATTTGTTTAATATCTAACATGAAACATTTTATACTAAAAAATATATTGTTAAAATCAGTGACCATTTGTTGCTTAATCTTAACATTTTAGATAGACAAATGTATTCTAGTCCAGATCTTTCTTATTGTTATACGATATCAACAGCTTTTTGTTATATATCAAGTTTCATTTTTTTTGTTGCTGTTGTCTATGTTCATTTCTAATGAATGAAAAGTAACTTAAATTATTTTCCAAATACAACATGAATTATTAAAAATAAAAACGACTACTGAACTTATTTGTGTATAATCCAAACTTTGTTCCCAGATTTTTAAGTCTAAAAGCTAGGGATGCATATTATATGCAATAACTAAATATTGCCTTTCTTTTTTGTGAGTGTTTTGCCATATTTGGGATTAGCATGACTGAGTGTAAGTTATATCTATGGTCCAAACTAACTAATGGATAACAAACACTTCTGTTTTATACTTTTATAAAGAAATAACCACTGGAATGTGTGTTTGTTTATAATTTGTTTCTTTCATTATAAACTAATTTTTATATATAGTTTGTTACATTTTCATGTGAATATATTCTTGTCTTTGCTCTAAATATTGTATAAATTTCCTTTCAAAACATTATATAAACTATATAGATTACTTTTAGCTGATACAAACCAACTAAGTTATACAGATGTTAACTTCAGTTTCTACAAATTCCTAAAATCAAGGCATATTATATACAAAAGATGTTTTTTCCAGAATTTTGTTGCCAAAAGTAAGGGAGGTGTATTATACATAAATGCATACTATATACAACTAATTATGAGATTAAAATGTACCATTAAGTGTTCACCAATGGTCTGGTAGACCTGGATTTAATCCTAGGTCAAGTCATACCAAAGACTAAAAAAAAATGTTACTTAATGCCACCTTGCTTAACACTCAGCATTATAAGGTAATCAAGGGTAAAGTGTAGCAATCCAGGGAAGGAGTAGTGCCCTCCCCTACCCCTTGGTGTATTAGCTATTAAAAAGGGTTACTTTTGACTTATGTTGCCAACTTTGCTTTTTTTACTTGTTATGATTGATTTGTAAGAACATTTACTATGTTATACTGAATAAAACATTCTATTTCTTGGTTTAATAATCAGTATCCATCCTTTTGTAAAAGGGATTTTTTCTTTATTTAAGACATTCTCAATCAACTTTATACTATTGAAATTATCCTTTAAATTACTTTCCATTAGAATTTATTGAAACGCATAATCTTTTGAGGTAAGTAAATTATATCAAAATTCTATAAGAACATAGTTCAGTGCAGTCTATATAATTGACTAATCGTCTTTTAAGCAACTGCTCCTTGGTTTGAACCTGAGCCAATCAAGTTGCCAAAATGTCTACCAAAAAGAATAAACAGTTTATTTCTTAGAAATACTGCTGCTATTGCCACAAGAAGTAGCATTCTTTGTTGCCAGATAAAAATATTGAAAACTGTCCCAAAATATTGGCCTAATTCCAGGAAAAATATTAACTTTCCATTTACCAGATACAGTCAATAGCCCAGCTTACCTGAGTAAGTTGAAGGAAAAAGATTAAGTATATGCCTATTAGGAATCATATTTTCTGTTTTACTCTGCAATATTGAAATGTAAAAAAGTAATCAAGTATCTTATGTTGACTTCTTGAAATACTAGCTGTTTTTATGAATTATTATAGCACAAAAGTATATATCACTAAAATTGTTGTGTGTGAGTGTGTGTATATACCTACGAGGGTCAGCTGACTAACATATTCATATGGAATGTGATCAAATGAGTTTTATTTTGCAATCTAGTCACCACTGTGGTCCACACACATCTTCCATCAGTGTTACATTGGTCAAAAAAGTCATCAAAAGCTGGTATAACATCATCATAGGAATTTCTTAGTCAACCCTCATATTTCTCTCTCACATACATTTACCTAAGCAAAAATAGCAGATCATAACAGAGTTTTATGAGAGCAATAAGTAAAAAAAAAATAAAGTTAGTGACCATAGTCAAGGGCGACCAGAAGGTTCCCTTTTCAATTGCTACTACACTGAGGTAGCTACTCCTTTCCCTGCATTGCTCCTCTTTACCCTTGATATGTATCTTATATTGCTGAGTGTAAAGCAAGGAGGTATCAAGTACCATTTTAAAAGTCTTTGGTATAACGTAACCTAGGATTGAACCCGGGTCTCCTGGACCATTGGCGAACACTCTACCCACTTGGCCAATGAGCATTCAACCCTCCACTATGAGCAGAATGCGACAGAAGATCAATTTTTAAGTGAAGTACAATTAGTTTGAATTCAGAGTTTTCTTTCTCCTAAACTGGTTGTTACACCAAGGCTAAAGAGCCCAATCTGCCCTACTAGTTACTGGTGAGGAAAAGAGAAAGATTCATGCTTTTCCCCAAAGCATAAGAGTGAAGTAAAATGCAAACCCAGGTTTCCCAAACCAGTGGTGAACACTCTACCCACAAGGCCAATGAGAGCAATAATGCACTTAAAATAATTTCCACTCTAATTTGTTACTGAATTATTTTGTATTCAAGCTGAATGTCAGTTTTTTAGTTATATGAATTCTTAAAATAATGGAGAAAGATAAAATACTGATTCGGATTCTTTACTCTTTTTAAAAAAGAAGCACAGGTATCATTATAGATTGTCATTATACAGGTTGATTGGTAGAATTCATAAAACAAACATCCTAAAACTTTCAATCACTCTGATTATTGTATATATATATATATATATATATAGTGCCACAACAAATTCTGGGAATAAAGGGGAAAAAAACACATTGACTTCATTTAAACCTGATATTTGTAGACAAGATTTTGAATTTTTTTAATCACCACCCACTGACTTTACTACTAGTGCATCATTGCTCTACTTTGACATAAATTTTTTGTGCTAACAAATTAAATGATTCTGGTATTTGTAGTAGGGGAAAATATTTGATGATTAATGTGATGTAGTGGCTAACATGCTGGACTGCAACATCATAGTAAGTAAGTTCAAACTCCGGCTGCGTGATTACATTCAATTTCAAACTAATACCCTTACCCTTAGGTAAGCTATAACTCCTTTTAGCCCTCTAGCTGTGGGTTTAAATAGAATCATTACCATTCTTTGATATGGATGGCTTTGGTATTAAATAACCCACAAAGATTGTAAAGGTTCATGGTGTTGTTTACACTTGAGATTTTCGATCATCAAACTTTTATGGTTTATTCTCTCAAAGAACTTAAGTTTAAACCCAGAATTGTAATGAATGATTTTATGGACTTTAATGAAAAGCTGTTTGTTAAGAATATGGAATGGATACTTTGGGAAGACTTTCTGGTAATCAGGAAGACAATATTGATAAAGTTACAGTTTTTGAGAATGTTTATAGTGAAATTATCAATTTCTGGCTTCTATATAGCTTAATAAAGATATTAAAAACATATTAAAAAGCAAAATAGACAGATGTAAAAATAACATATAATATTGACAAAAGGCCAGAATGTAAGCAAATATACAAAAACCTCTCATTAGTGTATTTCATGCAATTCAGAAAGCCAAGATTAGAATAATTAATTGAAAAAAATCAATGCAAAATTTTAAAACACTGAATAATTTCATCAGGCGTTAAAAAACATTAATGTGGCAGAACCCAGCTGTAATAATCAAAATCACCATCAAATTAATCCAAATTTTCTAAATTCTAGTTTTGTGAAGAACATCAATAATGCTGATGATAAATGAGGATCTTATTTCTGATGAGATTAATGAAATTTAAAAAAAAATCTTTACGTCAGTCATTTTCATTTGCTAGGGTTAGTGAATATCTGGTAATAAGGGTGATTCACTCAATAAGGATTAATACTTGTGTTATAGATGTTATTATTGCTTCCCATCCCCTTGAAACTAGAAGTGGGGGGGATCCCTATAGTGTTGGTTCATTCATAAAAGTTTGTGTGTTTCCAGATGTTACTAATGATTAAACAAAAAAAAAAAAAAGAAAAAAAGAAGGCTTTGATTCTAGTATAAGAAAACCCTTTTGTGAATAACTTGATTTGACTATAGATGCTGAAAATTCATTCAGTTTATTTGATTTGCACAATGCTATTATACAATTATTTTGGACAGATAATAACATTTGGGAAATATCCTGAAAACTGAATAAAAATACTCATTACAAGGCATTAAATAAAAGTAGATCTAATGGTCAGCAGGAGAGTCCCCATAGCGTAATGGTTAACATGCAGGACAATGACATCATAGTGAGTAAGTTTAAACTCCTGTTGTGCTATTGCACTCACTTTTGGACTAATGCTCTCTGGAAAAGTATGAACCTCCTTATTCCCCTTGCTGTCGGTTAAATAGTATCATTGCTGTTCTTCTATAAGAATGACTTTGGCATTAAATAACCCACAAAGATTGATAAGCCACTAAAGAAAGAACAACAGATAAAGTGAAGGATTAAATACTTTGTGCATCTTTAAAAACACTTTTATTTTATGTAAAACAGTCCTAACTAGACAGAAAAATGCACTGGTTACGCCACTGCCTAAAAGTAATAACTCCGCTAGTATTTCTGATTACAGACCTATGAGTTTGTTAGTCGCATTTTCAAAAGGTAATAGTAAATCAAATGATTGATTTTTTTTTTTTTTTTTTTTTTTTGAAAGAAATTAATTATTTTTTATAATTTACAGGTTGCCTATAAACGCTCACATAAAACAGTAACAGCTTTTTAAAAATATTATTGATGATATATATGAATGACTACATAACTCAGAACTTGTTTTTCTTGTTTTGCCTCATTATTCTAAAATATTTGATCGTGCCAACCATAGATTGATACTTGCAAAACTTGGGGGCTGCTAGTTTCCATGATGATTTGCTTGTATGGGTTTTCTCTAACCTTAATGGTCAGCACCAAACGGTTACTGCAAATGAGGGTGAGTCTCAGAGTAAAATGCTTAATGATATGCTGCTGAGGTCAGTCTTGGGAACCATTACTTTTTACCTTGTTGGTTGTTGATCTTGGAGATACCATGAGGAAACATAAATACTCTACGTATATTGATGTTACCTAATTGTACTGTTCTTGCAAATGAGAAAATCAACAACACTTTTAAATCTAAATAACAATCTTGAATGGACTGCAAATTATACAAAAATTAATTGCTTAAATGCTGAAAAAAGTAAAATTATTGTGATTGTGTCTCATCAGAATTTTGAATTAAAAAATAATCACTTGGATATAATTTTACTTAAGAATCATGTTAGTAAGTATACAAAGCTAAAATCCCTGGTATTATTTTTAATGAGGAATTATTTTGAATGAGACTTGAAAACTTGTCAATTACTAAGGTATATATAGCAAGTCAAAACCAGCATTTAGGCTAAAAAATTTGTTAAATAAATCAAAGTGAATTTAATTGAAACCCACATTCTGTCTCAATTTAAGTATGGTGATGTTATTTTACATAATCTAACTGAACAACTTTAAAACAAAATCCAGAAATTACACAACCAATGTGTTCATTTTATCTTCTACTTGTATAAATATTGACCATATTCATGCCTTTTGAAAAAAAATTTTATTTTCAAAGAAAAATAAGATTTAAAATCTGAATAACAGGAATTTGCTTTAGTCGTAATATTATATATAAAAAAAAATCATAAAGTATCATATAAAAAACTCATGAAGTTCAAAGTTACTCCAGTAAAAATAGACTTGATATAAATCCACCATTTGTTTGAAGGAAATTAAGGAATGTTTTATTTGTGTATGCACAAAATTGTAATATTTTATGAATCATATTTCTGTGAACTTTTTCAGACAAGAGTGTAAAAATTATTCACTAAATAATTCCAGATTGATCAAATGGGTTTTTTAGATGTTGTCATTTGGGCTATTTTTTTCTTTTCTGATCCCACTTTCTCAATTTATTTTATTTTATTTTTCCTCCAATTGAAGTCAAATAATTTAATAAACTGGTCTTGTATGTTAAAATTATTATTTACTGATATGATGCAACATACTGAAGTTTATTGCTTTGATGTTATTTGAAAAAAACAAATTTAAGACCATGAATTTGTTATAGATTCATTTTAACTGTTTATAATCAAGGTTTAAAAAGAATGTTCCACTGTGTGTGTGCATATATATATATATATATATATATATATATATATATGGTAAGGCAATAATTTAAGCTGGTTAGGTACATGGCAATTCATTGATTTTTATGTATTTCATAACATTGTTATGAAGTAGTCAGTTGACTGTACCAATAGACTTTTGCAGTTGGTCTGGAAAAAAATTGATATGTAGAGTAAAAATGAAAGCTGCTTTTTATTTGTTAAATATTCACTATAATACTTCTCTGATGTGCATCATACTTTTAGATATAGCTAACTTGTTTAGTCTAATTTGTCAAGTAATGAGTTTTCTAATGCTAAGTTAGTAATACTCATTGCCACAAATTCAGTCAGAAAAATATTGCTAAATATCTACTAGTTATTAACTTGTATTATGTCATTAATCCATCTGTTTGTTCTATTCATTTGTCATCTAAATTAACCCAGTATAGGCATTTATAATGAGTAGAATGGAAGTTTGGTCTCATTTTCTTTGCCTTTTTTTTCTTCTGACTGTACAAAAATATTTGTAGATCATTACAATATTTTGAGAAATGTTATTTTGTTTTTATTAAATAATGATTTATCAATGCTGTTAAAAAAAATCAGTTTTACAATTACTGATTCTTCCATAAATTCCTTTTTCTACAGGCTTGAAATAATATTAGACAAATTATGGATTTTTTTTTTTTTTTTTTCAATTCTTAAAAATAACAGAAAATCAAATTTCTTGTAAGTTACCAAATTATTCTGTTTACCATTTAATAAATATGGAGTTTTAATTAACAATTTTAATGTAAATTTCTATTTCATCATTGGAAAATAATTAGGCAATTCATAAAAAGAAAGACACACACACACACACACACACACACACACACACACACACACACACACACACACACACACACACATAATTTTGTTGCTTTATAGAATAATCAATGATTTTTTTTGTAAATTTTCATTTACAAAAAAGTTATGTCAATTAAAAACAAAATAAAAATGCTATAACACTGAAGTAAAGCTGGCGACCTTAGTTGAGGGTTACCTGAAGGCTTCTTTTTCAATAGCTACTACACCAAAGTGTTGGGGAGGGCACAACTCCATTCGCTGGATTGCTCCACTTTACCCTTGATCCTTACCTTATAATGCTGAGTGTTAAGCAAGGCTGCATCAAGTACCATTTTTTGAGTCTTTGGTATGACTTGATCTGGGATTGAACCCTGGTCTTCTGGCCGGTTGGCAAACACTCTACTCAATAGGCCAATGGCCTGAGTGCAATAACTTTTTGATTTTCTATTTGAAATTATTTTTCAGATACTGTGAATATTTTGTTTATAAACTGATTTTTTATAAACTGTCTGATTCAAACTTTTATATATATGTTGTCCTGAAGACCTGCCTGGGGCAATGAACGATAGGGAGGAGTGGCGAGAGAGGGTCAGGGATATCCGTGCTACCAGCGCAACATGATGATGATGATATATATATATAATGGATGGATTTTCTACAGTAAAAATATACTTGCATATTTTTTTTTAATAATGTTACTGAAAGCTGCCAATTGCCAAGTTAATTAAATCTGCCTGCATAAACGAACAAATAAAAACTAATTTCAGATTTAGGAAAATACCTTTTGTGATGTCGATTAGGTTACTGAAAAAAAAAAATCATATATAATTACTCTGACTGCTGCTGTAGTTCCGACTCATTTTCATTGTTGTGTTTAAATTAGTAACTTTCCTAGCAGACTAATTTATGTAATTTTTGTAAAATTATAACAGTAGTTTTATTTTCCAAATCAATAAATCTATAATTTTCTCCACCTTTTAGAGATGGAAACTACTCTTTTTCTTTTTAATATGCTTTAGAGTTTTATTAAAAGCAAAAACAACTTGGAGGCATTGAAATAGATATTTATAAATTTGAGTTTAGTCTGGCTCAAACCATATAAGTGAAGTACCTTGTAAGGATAAGCTTCAGTAAGATTAGTTTGTTACCAACTAGAATATTTGGACTACTGTCTTAATTGTTATTATCACAATGTTTTGGCTGATATGTCCTTCAGCCTTTTTCATCACATGTTTCATGCTGAATTGAACCCTTTATTTAATCCATGGGAGTAGATTGTCCTCATTCCATTAACTCTGACCAGGTATAAGTGTTTAACTATAGTATGTATTCTTTGTTACCTTACTTGTAGTTGGCGTTGAACCTGCAACCTCCAAATGATTTTACTCAGAAGCACTTTCCAAACAAATGTCTTATCCACTGTGCCATGCTGTGTTCTGCTGGACAATCTACCCTCATGGTTAAATAAAAAGTAGGAGGTGCCTGTGGTGTAATAGGAGGTGCCCGTGGTGTAATTGTTATCATCGTAGGAAATGAACACGGCGACACGAGTTCAAATCCTGGACGAGACTTTGCATTTCACATAGCACTAATGCCCTTGGGAAAGGTATGAATCCAATTATTCTCCCTCCAGCTATGGGTAAATAGTAGGACAGACTAGGTTCTTCAGCCTTGGTTAGGCAACTAGTCTAGGAGAAGGAAGAACTCTGAATTCAAACCTGTTAAACTCCGCTTAAAAATTGACCTTGTGTCATATCCTGCCCGAGCGGAGGGGTTGGTAAATAGGATGGTTAAATAAAAAGTTCATTTTGAGGTTCTGTGTAGGTTCCAAAGTTCAACATGAAACACCTGAAGAAGGTCAAAGGACATCTCGGCTGAAACATGAGTATAACAATAAAGATGAGGTCTATAGTCTGAATATTCTAAGAGATAAAAATTATCACACTTCATCTCAGAAATTTAGATTAATAAACTTGTTACCAAGTTTAGCTTAGTTTGCCATATGGCTACCATAGTGAGGAATTTGTTGGTTGGTTGGTTTTATGATATATCAACTTTTGTTGGGTTATTTAATGCTGATGTTATTTTTTTTTTTTTTTTTTTTTTTTCAAGCACTTGACAGTTTTAAGTAAGCAAGGATAATAATTTGTAATTAATTGTAGCCTCAAGTACCTATTCTTAATACTAATAATTTATATTCAGTGGACTAACCTTTCATCGCCATTACTCCCAGGTTCATTCTGACCCAGAGTGGTAATATCTGTTAGGGTCCGATCTATAAATCAAACAGAATTATTCATTCTTTTACTTGGGATTATTATTAATGTTAGAATTATTCATGTTGAATAGCAATACTTGAAACTATTTAACTGTATGCAAACAATAAATTGCAATACTTGAAACCATTTAACTATGTGCAAACAAATGAGCTCTAACTTGGTTTATGATAAAGTTACCTACAAACTGTTTACTTAAAAATCATATAATATATATGTATAAACAGGACTTGGCATTAAATAGCCATCAAGAGTTGATGTGCTATTAAACCAAATAACCTTGAAACCTTAAAATTTAAATCCTTTTGAAAAATCATGAAGATTAAAATTTGTAAATAGACAATTTCTATTTAAAACTAACATTTTTTTTCTGTATTAAAATATATTATTCTTTAAAAATTCATTCACTGCAACAATATTGCAACAAAATTTCCATTGTCTCTTCAAGTGATATGAAAATAAATTCTTTGATATTCATTCCTTTTTATGTTTTGTTGTCTTTGTTTTAAATTTCTTGCAATCATTTTATATTTTTATGGATTCAAAAATAATTTGTTAACAATGCAAGATCAGATCAAACTAGCAGTTTTTATCAACTTTTAGTTCTTGATTTCTTTCTTTAATGGCATATCAACCTTTATGGGTTATTTAATGCCAAATTCATCCTTATAAAAGAGCAGAGATACTATCTAACTCATAGTTGAGGGATAAAGGACTGCATACCATTTCCAAAGGTTTTAGTTCAAAAGTGAATGTAATAGTGTGACTGGAGTTTGAACTCACGGTGATGTTGGTTTCCTGCATGTTATCTAGTGCACTATAGGGACTCCCCAGTTTGTTTGTTTTTTTGTTGTCAATAAGGGGGTGTCCTTGTAGTGAAATGGTTAAAGCGATTGATTGTGGAATCGTAGTAAGTGAGTTCGAACTCCAGCCACACTATTACATTCATTTTGGGACAAATACTTTTGGGAAAGGTATGAACCCCCTTATCGTCCCAACTATGGGATAAATAGTACCACTACTGTTCTTCTTGAAGGATGGCTTTGGCATTAAATAACCAACAAAGGTTGATATGCCATTAAACAAAGAAACCACGTTCTCAATAATTTCTTCACAGTCCACTTTAGAATTTAAAAGTAATATTAATTCTGTTTTTTAGATTAGAACTGTTTCTTTTTTTGATGACCTAAACAACAGTCATTTGACTGATTAGTTAATACTTAGTAAGTAGAAATTCTCATAGCAAATCAATAATTTGAATTTTCTCATTAACTGGCAGTTGGTTTCGTTTATAAAAATTTGTACATTGCCAGATGTTACTAACGATTTAAAAAAGAAAAAAAGAAGGCTTTAATACTAGTGTAAGAAAACCTTTTAGTGAATACCTTGGTTTTAACTAAGGACGCTGAAAAATTCATTCAGTTTATTTGATATGCACAATGCTATTACATGATTATTTAGAACAGATAATAACATTTGGGAAATATCCTGAAAACTGAATAAAAATACTCATTACAATAGGTTGGAAGGCATTTAACAAAAGTAGATCTAATGGTCAGCAGGAGAGTCCCCATGGTGTAATGGTTAACATGCTGGACTATGACATCATCGTGAGTATGAACTCCTGTTGTGCTATTGCACTCACTTTTGGACTAATGCTCTCGGGAAAGGTATGGACCTCCTTATTCCTACCCCACTCTGATTGTTTAAATAGTACCACTACTCTTCTCCAAGGATAGCTTTTTGCATTAAATAACCTTCAGAGGTTGATAAGCCAGTAGAAATAAAAAAACCTAATCATCAGCACTAACAATATGTTTAAAGCATGAAACCCATTCCATAATATATACCAATGGTTTATAATGTGAGCAATGACTTATGAATACGAGATGTAGAAATTAACAAAATCACTTGGAAAAAAACCCTGAGTCACACAAATCAATGGAAAGGAAAATTCTTGGTATACCTTTAAGAGATTAACATGGATCAGAGATAAGACAAAAGTGAAAGACATCATTATTAAACAACAAAAATAGAAGTGAACAGGACATATATATATATTTACCCTCTCCCTGCCATGAGCAGGATTCATACCTCTCTGGGTTATTATATCAGCCAGGTCCAGAAATTTAACTTGGGACAACAGATCCATTTTTAATGACTATTATGCTATGGGTACCTCCATGTATTCCCAAGTTTGATGAGAAATGATATAATTGAGTTTGTTGTTAATACAAGACTGTGGCTAGCACAATGAAGGTTGTAATGGAAGCAGTATATTTAAAAAGGTGGTGACTTTTGGTGATGTATACAGTTAACCTCTTTTTTTCTAGAACCAACCGACTCATTGGTCTAGTGGCTAGAGTGTTCACCAATGGTCCGGGAGACCAGGGTTCAATCCCAGGCCGGGTCATACCAAAGACTTTAAAAATGGTACTTGACTCCTCCTTGCTTAATGCTCAGCATTATAAGGTACTATCAAGGATAAAGTGGAGCAATCCAGGTGAAGGAGAAGCGCCCTCCTATACACCTTGGTGTAGTAGCTATTGAAAAGGGAGCCTTTGGATCACCCCCAACTACGGTCGCCACCTTTATTTTTATAAGTAGTAATGAAAAAGTTAGATGATTGTGAATGAAGTTTGGTTCATGTTTAATGTTGAAATTTGATTCATTTGTATTTGATAGTTATAATGACATTTTTGTTTTGTTTTTGCAGTTTTTTTTTTAATTGCACTTTTTGTGTTTGTAGATAGGGAGAGTCTCCATGGCACATTGGCTAATGTGCTGAACAACAATATCATAGTAAGCAGGTCGGAACTGCAGTTATGCTATCACACACAATATTATAATTGAGTTAAAAGTTTTGCAGTAAATCCCCCATGGCATAGTGGCTAATGTGCTGAACTGCAACATTGTAGTAAGTGAGTTCAAAGTTCACTAATGCTACTACATTCTCTTTTGGACTAATACCCTTGAGAAAGGTATTAACATTCTTATCTCCCCAGCTAAGAGTTAAATGGTACAACTATTGTCTTTCTACAAGGATGGCTTTGGCCTTAAATAATCCCCAAAGGTAGATATGCCATTAAACAAAGAGACCAAACCAAACTTATTTTTATATAATCATTTGTTTGCTCTCAGGAATACTTGATATCATATAACTATCTTATACAAATAATTTGTACAGTTATATAATTACAAGTATTTCTATCTAATACTAATAATTAAAGCAGTTATAGGGTTTCAAGAAAGTATTCCTGTTTAATAAAAATTTATTTGCACACCATGTTAGTTTCAAGTGTTCCTATCTAATACTGGTAATTTTCACACACAATTATAGGGCTTCAAGTATTTCAAATTAATAGTAATAATTTCTGAAAGATTTATTTGACCTATTGATAGGATCTTTACAGGTACTATCACTTCAGGTCAGAGTTAACCTGGAAGTAATGGTAATGAAGAGGTACCCTATGCTCTCTAGAGCTTGAGAACTGGAACTCCATCACTAGATGCAGTTTAGAGTGATATCCAGGATACTTCGAGAGAGGGAGGCTTACCCCTCTCCAGCAGATATAGTTAATGTATTTCAAGCTCTGCAAAAAGAGCCATGGCTGAAGTGTATTCATCTATGTAAAACTTGTACATATACACTGTTATATAACTAATTGAGTACCATTGTTACTATTGCTAATGAAACATTTGGTATTCAAGTTTTTTTTTTCCCTTTGGTTAAAAAAAGAATTTGGAAATCATGTAAAAAATTTGATATGACATAAGAGATTTGCTAACCTTTACTTTGCAATTATTTAGATCTTTACTAATTGATTTATGATTGTTGGCAAATATACAATAAACTACTTGACTTGCTCGCTCATCTCAAATTATGGGTAAAATGGATCTGTTTAGTCTGTAAATTTAAGACAGATGACAAATAGCTCATCTTGCTTATTCAGTGAAATGATGCTTGACATTATGCAACATATTTTATTTCCAAGAAAATATATTCATCTCCTATTTTTCATGACTTACTTCTGTTTTACAACCTTATGATAATGTGCTTCCTGTAATATGTTGGATTAATTTCATGATGAATAATGATTTGGTTTCTTTGTTTAATGGCATATCAACCTTTCGCGTGTCATTTGATACCAAATCCATCCCTGTAGAAGAATAGTAGTGGTACTATTTAACCTATTGCTGGAGGGATAAGGGAATTCATACCTTTCCCAAGAGTGAATGTAATAGCACGACTGGAGTTTGAACTCGCTACGATGTTGCAGTCCAGCATGTTTGGCATTATGGCATAGAAACTCCCTCCTCATGATAAAATCGATTTTTAACTCTATCTTAAAGTTTAAGGTATGAATCGACCCTGTCAAGATTGATAATGAGGGTAAAAGATTTTTGTTGCTACTGCCTGGCGAGGTTACTTTGTTAGTTATGGGGGAGTGATTTTCTTAAGCATTGACTACCCCCCCCCTTTTTTTTGCATTGTTGCATGCCAGTGATAGATATTTTTGTTGTGATACCTGATGATGCAAGCATAGGAAGTGTAGATTTATGCTCTCAAGAGTTTTAGAATATGTGATGCAGATAATTGTTACATCACTCATACGGATGCTAAATGTGATGGTTATTGTCCTCGGAAATGGAATCAGCTACTTGAGTTCAAACCTTAGATGAACCTGTTTTCATATCACTTCACAATAATACTTTTTAAAAAAGGTATGAATCCATCTGTTCTCTCTCCAGCTATGGGTAAATAGTAGGATAGACTGTGTTCTTTAGCCTTGGTTAGGCAACCAGTTGAGGAGAGGGAAAACTCTGAATTCAAACCAGCTGTACTCTGCTTACAAATTGACCTTGTGTTGCATCCTGCTTGTGGCAGAGGGGTTGGTTAGATACATACCTCATTCACACGGCTCATGTTCTCTATGTGCGTGTGTGCACATGTCTTTGACATTTGGCGCTTGCAGCTGGTGTTGATATAATTGGAAATATTTTTCATGTTTTTTTTACAATTCAATTATAGAAAAGAACATACAAACGGATCCTGAAAAGTTCTTAGCCCAATCAAGAAGAGAATAATTTAGAGCCATGCAACATATATTTTGTTCTACATATCATCCTTTCCTGTTCAACGTACTTGGCACATCATTTTTCAAGTTTTTTCAATCATTAGGAAAAAAAAAAGCAAAAAACAAAAGAAAATCATTTCTCTTTTGGTTGGGCTGAGAACTTTTCTGCATCCTTTTTAGACATATTCATAATGAAAGGCTATTACAATTGAACTATTATTTATTTTAATTCATGAAATGTTAATTATAGGTGTATATACTTAGTACAATGTAAGTTGCAGTTATTGGCATTGTAGAAAATATCTAATTTATATCTTAATCCTTATTTTCTTAAATCCTGCATATTTGCTAAGCTTTTATCTTAGGATTTCCTCTTTAATTAATAATTAAACCTTTTTTGATTATATATGGGGATAAACAATTAAACCTTCTCTTTCAATTATATAGATCCTCTTATTCATTTTTATTTTTTAATATTGAGTTAGATTTATTCTTATACCATTATTCATTCTTTCACATTGATTTCAACTATTTGCAATGGTTAGAGTATCTATCAACTGAAGGGTTGCTTTTCTTATTAACATGCCTAGACTGAAGGGTTGCTTTTCTATGTTAATGAATGACAGTTATATTTGTGTGTTTGTGGATAATAGATATTGCTCCTGTCAGTCATGAAGTTTTTGCCTATAAGAAAATCCACCCCTATCCTTGTGTATATGTATATAAGTGCATGTATGTATATATATATGTGTGTATGTGTGGTGCCTTCAATAAGTTTCCAGACTTTTTTTGTACAGGCATTTAAAATTGTTGTAGGCTCTTGAAAATTCAGTATGTTATTGCTATACATCTTATGCGATGACTGACCGGTTTTTATGATTTCAGCTTCAAATGAACAGCTACAGTAGCAATTAGAATACACCCTACTAAAACCTGATTATCACAGCTGGTGAATTTCAAAAATGCAATCTGCATGTGAGTACACTTTAGAAGAACGATATGCAAAAAAATTTTGTTTTAAACTTGGAAAAAATGCCACAGAAACTTATGGAATGCTTCAGACTGCTTTTCAACCATCTTGCATGAATCGAGCATCAGTTTTTGAGTAGCATAAGAGATTCAAGAAAGGCAGGGAGTCTGTGAGGGATGATGAGAGGTGGTTAGGCTTAGGGTTACTATGTTGAGGTTTTAAGGGAGTTCAGGAAGAGATTCCGTCGGAAGAGGCCCATACTCTTCAAATCAGGTCTGTGGCATTTCCACCAGGACAATGCATCAGTCCACAACTTCATCCTTGTCACAGACTATTTGACTATGATGGGCATCAAGACAGTTCCTCACCCTCCCTATAGTCGAGACCTTGCTCTCTGTGACTTTTGGTCATTCCCTAAGCTCAGAGGCTGTTGTTATGAAACAATTGAGGAGATGAAAGAGGTTGTGATGAAGGTCATTGAAATGCTCACACAAGAGGACTTCGATGGGGCCTTCCGGAAGTTGTTGGAATGATATAAGTGCATTACAGCTGGAGGAGATTACTCCGAAGGGGAGTAGAGTTTCATGTGTGTACTATCAATAAAAGTGCCCATATGAAAAAAGTCTGGAAACTTATTCAATGATCATTGTATATATATATATATATATATATACATTTATTTATTTTTTTTATATATTTATTTATTCATTTTTTTTATCCTCCTGACTGCTTGATAAAAATTTCTTATACAATATAATTGCACTTAAAATGTTTTCCATCAATATTGTTTCATCATGTGATCAGTCAAAGATTAATTTATTTGACATTTTGGACATCTAGTTTGACATACAAACAACATATTTTGTGATGAAAACATATCAACAGTAAACTTTTTTCTATATATGGTTTTAACCTTCTACCAAATTAAGTAATGTTTATTAGAGTATTACAGGGAGAAAATACGAGGAATTTATCCCAAATTCTAAATGGTCCACTTTGTTTGTGTAATGCTTGGTAAGCTGTGAAGTATTACAAAAATTAGCAGATAAAATAGATATTTTAACCCTTAGAACTTTGGGTCACCCATGCCTGTGCTTCCCAGGGATTTGAGCTGAAAAATTGAAGAAAATGTGAAATATTATAATCTGTTTTTGAATAGACTACTTGGCTCTATTCTTGCTAGGCACTAGTGATATAGAATTGTGAACTCAAGCTACCCAGGTGTATGAATTTCTCGATAGTGGCTCAAATACTGGCCCCCTAAAGGTTAGCATTTAGTTTTTATACACATACAGATGAACTGGAGGCATGCTTAACATAAAATTATTATTGTAGGAAAAAAAATTAGCAACTTGAGTTCAAATCTTGGCTGAAGCTGTTTGTGTCTCATTTTTAGAAAGGTATGAATACATCACTTTTCCCTTCCACAATGGGTAAATAATTGGGCAGACTAGGTTCTTTAACCTTGGTAAGACAACCAATCTAAGAGAAAGAAAACTCTGAATTCAAATCCAGCTGTATTACACTTTTAAAAAAATCGATCTTGAGTTGTATCCTGGTCCTGGTGGTAAATACAGATGAATTGGTTACGCAAATAGAATAGAGTTAGGTGTTCAAACATGAGTGTTTTTGTTTTAAAAAAGCAATATCTTTTTGTAGATTAGTTTCAATATATTGGCTTGAGTTATAAATAATTTCCATTTTATGGGAAATATAATTGATTCATGAATGATTTAACAACGAATTAATTTCAATCAATAGTATATTCACTATTATTTTGAATCACCTTTTACTATTCATCAGGTAACTTGATGGTTCCTCTCAAATCAAATTCAGCTGGTTTTGAGTCAGTCTTTCTCAAATGTTTTCACCTCTTCTTGAGAAAATGTTTTTGTCTTTCAGAGCATTTTGTAGAAAAGGAAAAAGATAGAAACCACTTGGTGCAAGGTCAGATGAATATGGTCAACGGAGTAAAACAGACCAGTCTAAATCCATTATTTTTTCCTATGTGATTTTTGCTGAATGTGGCCTTGCAATATCATGGAGAAGCACTATGTTTCTCTTATTGTCAAGTGCAGAGGATTTTTTCAGAAGATTTTGTTGCAACTGTTGAGTGTTTAAAATTGCATTGAGTGTCTGATGGCAGTTTAAAAACTCAAAATGAATAATTCTGCATTGATTCCACCATACACACAGCAGAACTTTTCTTCTTTGAACCTCCACCTTTGTGGTAGGCTGCTGAGGTTCATCCTTGTCAGTCCACTGCTTTTTGCATTAAATATTGCCATAGAAGACCTATTTTCATTACCTGTAATGATATATTTGAGAAATAGATCATTTTTCTGCCTTGAAGGAAAATTTGTCACTATGGATATGTGATCATTATTCTTCTCACTAAGAGTATGAAGAAGCCAAATGCCTAGCTTGGTCACTTTTCCTATCTTTTTCAAGTAGCTACAGATTGTGAAATTGGATGTGTTGAGGTCAAGTGCTAGTTGAGTACTTTTTGCAGATTGCATTCCACCAATTCTCTTAAAACATCGGATGTACATTCCTGCTTAGGTTCATCTCTCAATGATGTATTGCTAAAATGAAGCTTTGAAAACCATTTTCAGTCTTCACAGTCAGTAAGACATCTTGGCCATAAACACTAAAAAATTTTTTCTGAAATGTTTTTTTACTATTCTTGAATTCCTACATCATTATATTTCCTATTCTTGAATTTTCCTATTCTTGAATTCCTACATCATTATATTTCAAATATGCACTTTCCGTTCCTCCATTTTATTGGCCTGAGATCATTGATAGAATTATGATGTACACTCTTTCAATACTGAAATAAGAATGACCAATGAGGTTACTCTTTAATCAAGTAATTTCTGATTGCATTTAAAACATTGGAAGTTTTAAATTCATAGTTATGACTTGCTTTTAAAAAATGGAAATTATTCATAACTCAAGCCAATATATTTCCATTGTTAGGTTTATGGCAAAACTTCTGACTCATCTTAATATTATAAGATACCTGAAACTTTTTTTGGATATTTAAAAAAAACATAGAGAATAAAATTTGATTTGAATGAAGAGGTTGATTGAGATGGATTATTGTGCTTCTCTATTTCTTAGATTACAAGTACATTAATCTTTTCAAGAGTCTTAATAATATAAGAATATTTTTAGATTGCATTTTCTTGAGAATAAAAAAAATATTTCTTCAGTATTGGTTATTGCTGGTACAGTGTGCTGGTTAAATGCTATTGAGGGAATTGAATACTTTGATTTCCTTTTAAGTGCTATTTCTTCTGAGTTATTTTTATAGAAATGGTTTTGTTCTCCATTGGATGTAAGAACTTGCTTTTATCAGCAGTTATAAGATTTAAGACCAGTATAGGCAACCCGAGGCATTTAATGACTTGCTTTAAGGATTAATTTTATTATTAAACCAACATAAAAACTTATAAAAATTTTGTTTCTTTCAGTTTTTGTCATTTACTTATGCTTTCTTTCTATGAAGATTTAATGGCTTTAAGATACTTCAAATAGTATTTCTCTGATTTCTTTTTGGATAAAATTATTCCATATTATTTTTTATAGAATTGAGTTCCTAAATTGCAAATACTCAAGATGTTTTTACCTATATATTCAATTACACTAGTTAATAATTTACAAGTCGTTTTAGAAAACTTGATATAATTTTGCATTCTAAATACTCAAGTCAAGTTGGCGACCTTAGTCGAGGGTGACCCAAAAGCTCCCATTTCAATAGCTACTGCACTGAGATGTAGGGGTGGGCACTACTCCTTTCCCTGGATTGCTCAATTTTACCCTTGATCCCTACCTGATAATGCTGAGTGTTAAGCAAGGCGGCATCAGGTACCATTTTTTTGCGTCTTTGGTATGACTCGACTTGGGATTGAACCCCGGTCTCCTGGACCATTGATGAACACTCTACTTATTAGGCTAATGATCCGGTAATCTAAATACTAAACAACTCAAAATTCTGTGTAAAGTTTAAATACTTTTTTCTTTTATATGAATTACATTTTCATAAGGAAGGAAAAAATAAACATAGGTTTGCAAGTGATTCTTTGAACTGTAATGATCGAAAAATTAATGTTTTAAATTGTAAATTTTAAATGTTTCATTTCTATTTCCACTAATTGTAAATGATTCGTCAGACAATTTTTAGAAACCAACAACTGTATTCGCACATCTACATATGCATCATTGCCAACAGTTTATCATTTAAAAGCCAATTTAAAAGTTACAGTCTCGCAATTATCTCTAAATATTGAAAAACTTGTAAAAAAAACAATATGTGGGTCGGCTGAAAAGTTCATAGGCTGACCAAGATACTCTCATAGAATGTGACCAAATGAAGCTCATTTTTCAACATAGTCTCCTTTGTGGTTCACATATTTCTTCCATTGAGGTTCCAGTGCTTGGATCCCATTGGTCCAAAAAGTCATCAACAGCTGATATGACATTATCATACAAACTTTTTAGCCCACACTGAGAAACTTGGTACTGGGGATATATATATATATTGTGTGTGTGTGTATATTTTTATATGTATATATATCCAGCTCCAAGTTTCTCACTAAAATTCATAATTTCTTTTTATCTTTATTATATAAAACTTGGATTTTTTTTAAAAGTAGTTTTTTCTTTGCTTACTGCAATTATTTGTAGACTCTATGAGGGGAATATGATTCCAACCTCAACATTATAATTTGATAGCAACTTGGTTTTGTTTAGGTTGGATTTGTTAGCCCTACACCTTCTAGATTTTATGTGGGATTTTGTTAGCCCCTACAGCCACTAGGTTTTATGTCAGATTGATTTGTTAGCCTTAACCCATTAGGTTTTGAATTTAGAGTTGATTCTACTTTTAGACTGGTTGCTTACCAAGGCTAGAGAACCTTGTTTGTTCAACTCAGTCAGCTGGGGCAATAGAATATGCCGACTGTATCTTAGCAGAGGAGTATGACCCCCACTCTCAATGAGTTTTCTGGATATGACACTGAACTGCATCTAATGGTTGTATTCCTAGAACTTTGGGGAATGTAGAGTACCCCTTCATTGTTATTATTCTCAGGTCCACTCTGATCCAGAGTTGTAGTACCTGTTAGGGTCCAGTTAATGGGTCAAATAAAATTGTTCTATCATTTAGCTGTGTGCAAACAAATAACTGATGTTAAATTGAATTGTTTATGTTATATAGCAGTACTTGAAACCATTTAACTGGGAGCAAACAAATGATTAATACTAAATAGAATTATTCATGTTCGGAATACTTGAAACCATTTAACTGTGTAAACAAATGATTAATACTAACCACTAACTAACTAATTATTGGTGTTAGATAACAGTACTTAAAACCATTTAACTCTACAAACAAATGATCTCTAACTTGTTTAAAATGTCACATACAAACTATTCATTTACAACCATACTTATTTAATATATATGTATCAACAGGATTTGGTATAAAATAACCTACAAGGGGTTTATATGCCATAAAACCCAACTAACAAACCAACCAACCAACCTAGTCTGTTTTATTTTATCTATAGCTTTGGTGATAAGAGATGAATTCATACCTCTCTTGAAAATGAATAAACTCCATTAGAATTTGAATTCCATTTTCAATGCCAATAACCATTGACCCACCTGGATTTTGGTTTTCTTTGTATAAATCTTTCGTGGTATGGCTCAATTTATTGATTTATGATGAGCAATATCATGAGAATCTTTCTGCCTATGTCTCTTCTATGATTATATTTATGTGTTGGTATTTACCTGATGTTGGTTAAGCTGGTTCCACATGTTGAATTGTATTCATGTGTTAAGTTTCTAGGGGATTGGCGACTGAAGGTGATCCCCGGCCACATTTGTGAGCTTCACTGTTCGCAACTATTCATTGATCCTGTAGGCAAAGACTTTTTTCAGTTGCCCAACTTGTTAGTCAGGATTTCTCTGATCTGACAGAGATTCTTAAATGGCCTATAGGTGGGCACACCAGGAACTAGTGAGTGACTTGTCATGGAACCCATGGATGAAGAGGCTTCTGCCATTGGATCCTGAGCAGATTCATTTCTGGATTTGGGAGCATTGGAATGGTTATAATGTTGAACACTCACTTTTACACTCTTCCCCTTTTGGGTTAACCAGTACTACAATCTGGACTTGTTGAGGGGGGTTTGTGTAGTAGAGGTGGAAAGTTGGACATTTTATAGGTCAGTGGAAACTCATCTGCAAGTGTCCAGTGGCAAATGTGCCTCACCTAAGAGTTCATAACAAAATAGCATTCAATTATTTAGTTTAGAACTACATTTCAGCTTAATTATATTTTTGCAATCTGATGATTTCACTTGTTACATTTTGATAGGAAATGTAAGGTTTGTTTTAGTTTGACCTTGTGCAATAAACTAATGGTGTAATATTCAAACTGATTGCATCATCTTGGTTGTTAGAGTTTGAACCTTCTAATTTAGTAACATTCTCAGAATTTTGAATTTAACTTTTTATATATGGAGCAAGTAGACTATTCTAATTCTACTGTCCATACTAGGTAATATCTTGTGTAATACCTCTTGTTCCACTGAAATGTAATATATGGATTTCACTGCCTGACCTAGGAATTGAACTCATAACCACTGGCTAAGTATGCAATTTGCCTGATGGTTATGATATAAGTTAACCAACCTTAGTTGAGGGTGACCTGAAGACTCCCTTTTCAATAGCTACTACACTGAGGTGTAGGGAAGAGTACTACTCCTTTCTCTGGATTGCTCCTCTTACCCTTGATCCATATATTATAATGCTGAGTGTTTAGAAAGGAGACATCAAGTACTATTTTTGATCCTTTGATATGAATTGTGATTGAACCTCTGACTCCTGGATTGTTGGCGAATATTCTAACCATTATACCAATGGGCTGGTGTTAAAAATATATATATATTGTCTTCCACAGACAGACTGTTTCGTTGTATCACAGCTCTTCAGTGTGGCTAGACAGGCTAGATTCCTGAAGCTGGGTTACTATGTTGAGGTTTTAAGGAAGTTCAGGAAGAGATTCCTTGGGAAGAGGCAAGGACTCTTGAAATTGGGTCAGTGGCATTTCCACCAGGACAATGCATCAGTCCACAACTCCATCCTTGTCATAGACTATTTGACCAAGATGGGCATCAAAACAGTTCCTCAGCCTCCCTATGGTCGAGACCTTGCTCCCTGTGACTTTTGGTTATTCCCTAATCTCAGAGGCTGTCGTTATGAGACAATTGAGGAGATGAAAGAGGCTGTGATGAAGGTCATTGACACGCTCACGCAAGAGGACTTCCATGGGGCCTTGCAGAAGTTGTTGGAATGGTATAACAAGTGCATTGCAGCCAGAGGAGATTACTTGGAAGGGGAGTAGAGTTTCATGCGTGTACTATCAATAAAAGTGCCCATACAAAAAAAAAAACTGGAAACTTATTTAATGATTCTCGTATCTTTGGAAAACATATGAATTCATCTGTTCTCCTCCCAACTATGTGTAGATTGTAGGGCAGACTGAGCTTTTTTGCCTTGCTAAGGCAACCAGTCTAGGAGAAGGAAAACTGAATTCAAACTACCAACATTCTGCTCAAAAATTGATTTTTGTATTACATCCTGTCCATATTTTGTTTCTCTTTCAGTGGATTGGGTACTGTGCCAGTTTCATTTTTTATAGATGAAAATACATGGAGATGGTTCCAGAAGTCTAGCAGATCTGTTACATATATGAAAGTTTGTCAGAATTGAAAAAACTTTTTTTTTTCTGAGGGTTCCTGCAGAGAACATTAAAAAAAAAAAAAAAAAAAAAAACAAAGAAAAGTATGCTTTCAATCTGTCATTAAAATCTTTACTTTCTAATCTCAGCCATTATACACAACTTCATTTTATGACCATTTTCTCTCAATCACCTCTTCCTAATTTTTTAAAGAGTTCAGTGTATTCTCCTGATATCACAAATACCATTTACTTTTATTTACAACTAAAATAGAATAGAATTTGAATGATGCTAAGTCTTGTAGTTATATGTGCTTATAGAAGATGATAATCTTATGCATAGATATTTACATGAGCAATTATGATTTCATCCATATTTAAACATGCTAACAATATATCAAAAAACAAAAAAAACAAAACACAAATGACTAAAATATTAAGAATTAGTTGGTTTTACAGCATGTCAAACATTGTTGAGTTATTTCATGCCAAAGTCAATTTTTTTGCACTTATAATGTTTCAAATAATGATAATGATTTGTTAACAATTACAAGTAAGCAAAGTTGGTAGCCGTAGTTGTGGGCGACCAGAAGGCTCTCTTTTTAATAGCTACTACGCAGATGTGTAGGGGAGGGTGCTACTCCTTTCCCTGGATTGCTCCACTTTACCCTTGATACGTACCTTATATTGCTGAGTGTTAAGCAAGGAGGTATTAAGTACCATTTTTAAAGTCTTTGGTATGACGCGATCTGGAATTGAACCCAGGTCTCCCGGACTATTGGTGAACACTCTACCCAAGAGGCCAATGAGCCAGTTAACAATTATAACTTGAAGTAACTATTATTGATTCTAATAATTCAAACACAATTATTTGGTTTCAAGTAACTATTCCTTTTAAATGATAATTTTGTTTGCACACAGTTATATATTTTAAATTATTCATGTCAAATGCTAACAATTTGCTCATTGTGAATGGTTTCAAGTATTCTGATTGAATACTAATTTCCAAAAAGATCTGTTAGACTCATAGATGGGACCCTCATAGGTATAACCACTCCAGATCCGAGTGAACCTGAGAGTAATGGCTATGTAGGAGTACTCCACATTCCCCAGATATCCAGAACTGGAGCCTCTCTACCAGATCTAGTTTAATCATATCCAGGACCCCCCCCTTTTTTGGGAGGTGGTGATCTTACCTCTCTGCAGAGAGGCAGCCAACATATTCTAAGCTCTCTCCTACATGGCTAATTTATATCAAAATACAAAAAATACTTTACTGATTTAGAATAAAATGAAAGACCAATTAATTTTGGCTATTCTATTTAAATAATCTGAAGTAGATTTACATAATTTTTTTTGTTCTGCTGTAATGAACAGGTATCAGGAAATTACTCTTAAAAGGAAATCCATTGGCTTGTAGAAAAGCAAATAACCAGTTGCCAGAAAAGAGAAAAAAAAAATTGTACTTCCTTTTCAACTGATTTTTTGGCAAAGTCTCTTTGAAAATTGTACTTCCCCCCCCCTTTTCCCCCAAGATTTCACATACAAAAGTTATTTATGCTTCAGCTTTCCTAAACAAATAAAAATAAATTTATAAAGTGTATCAAAATATCGTTAAGCTTTCTAAGTGCCTTCATTCATAATGTCCTGTATCCATTTGTCATACATTTTATTAGCTTTCTAATATATATATATATATATATATATATACACACACACACACACATGCCTTTCAACAACACAGTACCACTTCTTATAAAACTAGAAAAAACTAATTCAGATTTTTCTAATTATATAAGAAGTGATTGTGTGCTGCCATATCAAAAATATTCAGCTCTGCTTTTCTTTTTAGTGGAAACTTAGAATTTTTTGAACAGCTCTCATATACCGTATTTACCAACCCCTCCGCTCGGGCAGGATATGACACAAGGTCAATTTTTAAGTGGAGTTTACCAGGTTTGAATTCAGAGTTTTCCTTCTCCTTGACTAGTTGCCTCACCAAGACTGAAGAACCTAGTTTGCCCTACTATTTACCCATAGCTGGAGGGAGAATAATTGGATTCATACCTTTCCCAAGGGTATTAGTGCTATGTGAAATGTAATCAGTCTTGTCCAGGATTTGAACTCGTGGCGCCGTGTCCATTTCCTACAATGATTACCATTACACCACGGGCATCTCCATATACTATCAAAAGAAACAAATAACTATTTAATATTGTTAGATCATTATTTCTTTTTGTTTGCTCGTGCGTGTCGATCAGAGACTTATAACTGGAAGTGCCAATACCAAGTTATGGTTGTATTTAACCAACCAACTCTCACACAAACAGAATCTAACAAAAGGTCAGTTTTTAAGCAAAGTACGACTGATTTGAATTCAAAATTTTCCTTCTCTTAGACTAGTTATTATACTAAGATTAAAGAGCCCAGCCTACCCTACTGTTTGCATTTAGCTGTGAGGAGAATTGATGTATCCCTCCCTTTTCCAGGAGTATTGCCTCTGTGAAATGCAAACAGATTCATGTGGGACTTAAACTAGAGTTACCAGGTCCATTTTCAATGATAATAACCTTTATGCTACAATCCCCAAGTTATAGTTAGTGTTATAAGATTCACATAGAATTTCATTTTTTAAGAATGTAAACCATTTATATTTGATGTAGAGTTGCATATTAAACATATAATGAAAAATATCTTTGTATAAATGCAAGAACAACATTCAAGCATATTTACTTGAAGATTGTGAATCTTTCCATTCCATCAAAATATCTTATGAAAAAAAAAAAAGAAAAAGAAATCAACACATCTCAAAGGAGTCTTTTTGGTTGGCAGAAATAGAAGAAATCTTTTCTTGCAGAGTAACTTGGAATCCTTTTTCTGAAAAGTTTGAAAGGATTAATAAATTGGTGGGGGGATGGGTGGTGATCTAATAGCTTTAAAGTTAAATTCCAAATAAAGATAGAATACAATAAAATGTATTCACTTCAGTATTTTTCATATTATTTATTTTTTTTTATACCAATCATATTTTATTTTTAGATCGTGAATTTTAGTATTTCAATCCAGATTTATGAAATGTTGAAATTTCTTTTCATTTTGTATTGATTTTTAAAAAAAGATTTGTGTACTTGAGGTGCACATTCTTTTGTATGTTTTAAAAGTACACTTACTTTTTAAATATTAGCTAAGGTCTTTTTAAGCAATTTTTCTCTATCTTAAAATAACAATGCTTTGATTATTTACAATGACAAGACTTTTACTAAAAGATGTTTTGAATGAAGAGTAAATTTAATCAGAAATAAACTTTTACTACTATGAATTACAATTATGAATGTGATTGAGAAATTATGGTTTATTAGATATAAAACTGGTAGTTTTTATCAGATTTTGAATTGAGCTGCTTTATATTTTGTTTAATTAAAGAAGATATTGTGAACTGTAATTATATTTTGAACTTGTCAAAACTTTTGCCTTCTGTTTATTACTCAAATGGCATTTTTTTTCATCCCAATTTATTGGATGGACTATATTAAAACAATGTATCACGTAAGCTGCCAAGTAGGTTATAAAAAGAATAAAGGGGGCATAATTTTATGCCAAGGATTCCTTGCATAATAGTTAACAAACTTTTCTTGAGAACCAATTCACTGGTGCAGTGAGTCCGATTCAAACTAGGTGCCCTTCTATTAATGATTGGTGCCAAATTAGATAAATAAATGAATTAAAATGATTTTGTGCCCAAAAGAAACTCATTTGAAGGCTAAAGAATGAACTAATTGAAACATTAAAAAATAATTCAAAATGGCCCCTTTTTCATAGCTTATTTTAACTAATTTTACTCCAGATTAAAAAGCATGGGAAGGCCAAATTTTTTTTTTTTTTTTTTTCTTACATTCTTTATCCAGTGGAAGGAAAATTTTGGAAAATAGGCCAAAGCCTAAACCATTTGCCAAAACTTTTGTTTCCCAATGATAATTGCATTAGAAAATATATATATATATATATATATATACAAATATATATATATACATATGTATATGTGTGTGTATATATATATATGTATATATATGTATATGTGTGTGTGTATATATATATATATATATATGTGTGTGTGTGTGTATATATATATATATATATATATATCATTTCGTGCCGCTAGCACGGACATCCCTGACCCTCTCTCGCCATTTCTCCCGATCATTTATCGCTTCTGGCTGGTCTTCAGGGCTACATCCCATATCCTCACATAGCTGCTGTATGTATGTTCGAGCCGGTTGTCCTGCTTTTGCTTGGCCATATGTGGGGGTCCACAGGAGCACATCACTGATGAGTTCATCCTTGCTTCCCCAGCAGTGTCCTGCATGTCTGGTTCGTCTAACTTGTATAGTTTTCATGGTGGGAGCAGGTGGCCGTATAGTTGGTGCCTTGTGAGGTGTTGCTGCCAGGACTTGTTCAATATTGCTTGCAACATTCTTGTGTAATTGCCATCTAGCTTCTTCTTCAGCTGTTTAGTTAACGTCCAGGTTGTGCATCCATATAGCGGTATCGATATGACCGCTGCCTGGAAGAAACTGCGTTTGATTTTATTGTCATGTCTGATTTCCATATGATCAAGAGCCTATTGATAGCTGTCCATGCTTTCATTAGCCGTGTGTTGATGTCTTTTTCGGGTGATGAGACGCTGCTTCCTAGGTAGGGGAATTTGTCTACTAGTTTCAAAGAGGTTCTGTGGAAATGTCACCTGTTTGGTTTTAACACATATATTCAGTTTTGTGTGCATTGACATGGAGGCCAATGCCAGTGGTGGCTCATTCCAAACTATGCAGTAGTATTTCGGCTTGGTTGGGTGTATTTGCCAGTATTGCTATGTCATCGGCGTAGTTGGCGTCGGTAATTGTTTTTGCAGGGTACCTTCTGCTTCTTTTCTTTGTCAGCTTGAAGCCATTTTCTGTGATTTTGTCGATTGAAGTT
>CAUZXS010003607.1:0-79012 GCA_963585895.1 Sepioteuthis lessoniana
ACAGGCCAGAGTTAGTTACTCGCTGAACCCATGGAAACATCAGGAGTTAATTAGCATATACAAATTTTATACAAAATCTAATTTGTATTGGCAATGATATTGGACAGTGGTTGTGGGAAATTTCCATATGAAGGCACGAGATAGATATATCTAGAAGAAAATGTTTTATACAAAAAGAGAATATTGCACTTTTTGTAATCAGATAATTTACTTGGCTGCATCATGACACTATTTTTGTCATTCAGGAAGTAAGAAAATGTGGTTTTTACTTAAGCAAAGTATTTTTTCTGAATTTTTTTTCGATTAATATACACACAGCATTGCTTGGAATTTGATTGTGGCAGTGGATTTATTTCAAATTAGCAAAAATATTTCATTTCAGGCTAATTAAAATGACGGCAAATCAAGGTGCTGTAGGCTTGAACAGAGGTTTTTCCTTAAATTTTATTGGCTGACAAGTGCAAACCATGTGAAATTTATAGAAGAATGTGTGACGTATAGTTCTTTTAAATAAAGAAAGTGTTACAAGCGGACTATATATGGGTTTGCCACGTAGTCCTGATTAAAAAAAGAAAGGGATTGGTAACACTGTGTTTCCTCGAAAAAAGAAAAGGTTCCACGGGCAGTGGTTAGTAAAGAGGGCTATGCTGACAGTTTTTTTTTTGTATCTTGAAATGACCTATCACTATTGATTGCCTTTAAAAAGTTTGAACTCTAAATAGTGCTTTCTGTTGCCTATGCCAAAGGATAAATTACCCTTATATATATATATATATATATATATATATATATATATATATAATCAGTTTTATGCTATTTCTATTAATACTTCATTACAATTGTAAAGATATGAGTGTTTATGCAACAAGATAAGTTGGATGAATAAAAGAAATAAATTGAACATCTTCAAAAGAATATTTTAGTTTGAAACTTCATGATAAAGAATAATTTTTCGTTAAAACTTTATGATGAAGAATGTTTTCCCTTGATGTAATTTCTTTTCGATACCATAATATATTCTATGTTAGTTTGCAAGAGTTTCTCCTTAACATTAAAAATATTATGAACTTAAATTTTTAAATTAATACAATTTATACAGTAGAAAATGTTCAGGAACTATTAATAAATTCTGAAATATATAATTTTAATTATTTAATCATTCTATAAAGTTAGTTTTCATATGTAGAGTTCGATATCAATTCATTTCTTTTGTTGAAAAGTGTTTTTTTTTCCTTTTAAATACTATTATTTCTATTCTTCTTTCGACATGAAATTGATTTTTCCCCCAATTATTTATTGTATTCTATTTCTTTCTTTATTCCAGCGATGGATAGCCCAGTCTGCTGAGGCTGGAGAATACATCGACTGAATCTCAGCAAAGGGGTAAGACTCCCCCAACGGGTGTCCCGAATGTAACATTGATATACCGGAACTATACACTCAGTGACTCTTTTTAGTATGACACCGGTAAAGATATAAATGGACGGTGTCTGACTACTTCAGGGGGAAAAAGCGTTAATCGCTCTCTGATAGACTTGCCAACTCTTCGGCTTGTACCTGTGGAATACATTTACAGAACCAACGATACAATAAACACTAAATAATCTGATGGTAACACTCGAGTAATACAGCTTTGGGGAATGCAGAGTACACCTTTTGCCATTGCTCCCAGGTCCTCTCTGATCCGTAGTAGTAGCACCTGATAGGGTCATATCTATGGTTCAATTAGAACTAAACTGTGAATTTATGCTAAACTGAACTGTTTGAAATAGATCGGTTTTGACATTTAACTGTGTTTAAACAAAAATATGCTTATACTAATCTAAAATGTTTGAACTAGTACTGTTTACATGAATAAAAATGGATTTGGCATTAAAAACCTACTGTGGTTGATGTCCCATAAAACAAATCAAACCAAACCAACCATTGATTATTTTGTTTGTGCCACTTCTCAGTATATTTCAATGCAGATATATTAGGTTGATATATGTGACTGAATCAGTTAAAGCCATGTCATGTACCCGCAGTGGTTGGTGCGCTAACACGTAGGGAATGGCTTCATTCCGTGTGTGATTTGTAATCAGATCAGATGAACGTACAAAGAGGTCTAATTCGTAATCTTACTCTTTACAAGTTCGAACAGGGTCATAATACCAAGGAAACAATAAAAACGAAAGGTAAAAGTGCTGTTGATTACGACACTGCAAATTGAGGGTTTGAAAAATTTCGCCCTGTTTGCATTAATGTCAACGAGCAAGCAAGTTCAGGTAAGCCTAAAAGTGTGAATTCCGAGGTAGTGCTTCAATTCATAGAGGCAAATCAAGTGAGTAACCCTCAGAAAGTATCAGGCAAATTCGGCATCTCACAGTCTATTGTTGTTCGTCAGATTCGTGACCTCAAAGAAAGCATACGGATCAACTAAATAGTGCTACCGGTACTAAATTATGGCCAAACTTTTGAATCATTTAAGAATTTATAGATTATCCGCAGTTTTAACAGAGAAAATTTATCTGGTGGTGAAAATCTAAAGTATGCTTTTTTTATGTTAGCACAGTTAAATTAAAAAGAAAATGTTAGTTATAATTCCAGTATTACTATAGTATTTCGGCGAAAGGCAATGAGTGTAATGAAAAGAAGCTATCTGGGAATCCAAACGAAGTGATATTTTCAGGGGAGAGCTGGTGTGCTAAGAAAGAATTCCTTTATCCAGTTCGCTTACAAAGCTGTATAGTAAATCTATGCGCATTTTAGGAATTAAAGTTAAACTTATCCTTGTCTATCCCCCACTTCCCTGCACAGCATGACAGTCTCCGGATGGCAAGGGTTAAGGTAGGTAAGTATTTATTTTACCAAAGCCTTCCATCACAGGAATAATGTGAAGTAAGATTCAGAGTTTTCCTTCTTATAGATCATTTGCCTTACAATGGTTAAAGAGCCCAGTCTGCCTTTTTTTTTTTCGCCCATAGCAAAAGGAAGAGGGAAGAGATATATTCATGGATTTCTGAAAGGCATTAGCACGAGATAAAACGCAAACAGCTTTGTCCAGAATTGAACATTGGTTTATGGAGTCTATCAGCTAAGTTGATTACCGTTACATCCATTTCTTTTATTTAGATTTTTTCCATGCGATAAATGGGTAATGTAATAATTGTGACGATGACCACATAATCATTTACCAATCTTTAAAAGTGGGAAGATCAACGTGGGTCATTCAAAAAGTTCTAAGCTTCATCCAGAAAAAGAGATATTACTGAATATTTTGGCAGTAGTAACTCACAACCACTTCTTATAAAATTAGAATAAATAATTCAGATTTCGCTTCAAAATTCTGTGCAGATGAGGTCCACACAAAGAAAGCAGGTGTGTTTCCAATCTAAAATGTAGGTGAGGCTCAGAATTTTTGAACGACCCTCATATCTCTGAAAATCCGCATCTAAAATATTGGCTTTTATTTGGGATTGAAACTTGATCTTCTAAAATAGTTGCAAATACACTAATGTTTCCGATGCGCACCAGATCTAAACCGTTTAGTAAAATAATGTAACAATTTGTTATATAGGAATAAAGTGAGTCAATTGCGTTTGAGCACCGATCCCAAGTAAACGAACATGTCAAACCTCCAGATACTATCAATAGAGGTACCGTACTGTTAGATCCCAAGTAAACGAACATGTCAAACCTCCAGATACTATCAATAGAGGTACCGTACTGTTAGAGTGGATAAATAGTCTGTGAACATCTTTTAGAGATTGACTTCAGCAAGAGAAAGACTGCAATAATAGCTTGGCCGGTACACTTTTGTTTACAGGAGATTCTGTTGTTGCTTTAGGCAAGACTGTAGTGTTATAGATAGTAACAATCTTACGTTTGTATTATTTTCTGTTTAATATAATAATTTTGGTTGGAATGAAATACTTATGCTTTTGTTGTCTGTCAATTATTCTTTTTTTATTCACAAGTGAGTGTTACAAAACAATTTAAATTAAAAGTAAGAATATAATGCAAATGCTGAAATTTGCCTTTATGGATAACATTTTCAGCGATTTATCATCATCCTCAAAGTGATATTTACGGGAATGTATCCTTTATGTCTATTTTCATCGATTTTTTTTCTGTACGTCGTGGAATCAATCTTGTGGCAAATTCTCGCACAGTCTTCCGTCTATTGTTCCAAATGAATCGCATTTGACAATATATTAAATTCCTTTGAGTTTGATTTGGTTTCATTCAGAATCTTGTTTTTAATCTATAAAAATCCAGATCTGAATATTTTAACGCAGATTTGTCCATGGTATAATGGAATTGGGTCTTTTAAAGAAAAAAAAAGTATTTTAAGGAATTCAATCTTCGAAGAATGCAAAAACAAATTCTAGTATCCCTTTTTATAGTTCTTTTCTCTGAATATTGGTTGTTTTACAACACACACACACACACACACACACACACACACACACACACACACACACACACACACACACAATAGATGAATAAATAAAAATGTAATATATTAATCCTCAGAAGACACTGCTTTTTCATATTATATATAAAAATAATAAATGATTCGTAGGTAAAATTCATTTTGTCGATGGGGCTAAGAATATGTTGACCGTATTCCCTTCAGAGGGGTTAGACCCCCCTTTTCATCGCAATTATACTCAGTTCCACTCTGAACCGGAAGGATAGTACCTAATAAAGTCCCACCTATGGGCTAGATAACTTTATTTTAAAATATTCGTATTGGATTGGATAGTTTGAAAACATAATTCGTAAGAAACAACTACAGAAAAAAGCAAACGTAGACGTAAAATAAACAGAATTCCCAAACCTGAAGGCATAAGATAGCCCATGACCTTTTGACATGTCGTTAAAATCATTCAATCGTTTATATGCTGTTTGGTTTTCATTTTCTTGCATTTTAAAAACTTTTTCTTGGTTATTCTTTCTTTCATCATTTTCCCTTTTTTGTTTCTGGTTTCGGGTTGACAAGACGTTAAAACCAATCAATCAATCAACAAATCAGTCGATCAAATGGTGAGATATTTACAATATCTTGCGAATTCTTTTTGAAATCTTCGGTCAATTATTAATAGTATGTTATATATTTTTCTTCCTTTTTATCGATCATATCATTGACTTTTTCAAAGACTGACTGCTGATGTGTAAAATTTTCCGAGGTAATGTTTAAGAAAACTTTTCAAGATGAAGCTTAAAACCTTTCGGGAATCATACCACTGCTCTATCTCTTGAACATTAGAAGTAACATATTTCTTTAAATATTCATCACCTCTTACAGGTGTATATGTTGTAAATCCTCACTTTTTTTCCACGTAAATTCCAAAGTTCTTTTCGGGAGGTTAGTGGGAAAGCCAACAGGTAATAACCGTTTTTTCTTGCACTTTTTTTTCTCTCGGGTCCGGTTTTTTTTATTTTTTTTATTTTGTTTTTTCTATTTTCGTTTTTTTTGCTTTTTTTTTTTAAGTAAAAAGCAAAAGGGCAAACCAATATAACAACAATTAACACAGGTGGAAACTAGGCAGGGAAGAAAGCCAGCTGTTGTAATTTGAAATAATCTAATCCTTGGTCTTGTCGGGGAAAAAAAGCCGCCCAACAAATACCAGTGTGCAAGTTGAATTTATTAGATATGTCTTATTCTGTGTCGTCACTTCATGGCCGTAATTCACTCCTCAGTTTTTATTAATTCACATCTACATTAATAATTACCTCCCTTGATGGACAGCATGGCCTTTTCTGTAAAGATGTTTGATTTTGGGTTTGGTTTCTTTGTTTAATGGCATATCAACTCTTTTTAGGTTATTTAATGCCAAAGCCATTCTCCAAGAAGAACAGTAGTGGTACTATTTAACCCATAGCTGGGAGGATAAGGGGGTTCATACCTTTCCCAAGGTTATTTGCCCGAAAGTGAACATAATAGCACGACTGGAGTACGAACTCACGTACTACGATTCCGCAGTCCATCGCTTTAACAATTACACCACGGGGACACCCCCTATATTTGATTTTCTTTCTGTGACTAGCGATACATATCTGTTTTTATGTAACATATTTACTAATATCTATTTATATATCTATCTCTCATGTGACAGAATGAGAAAAGGTCGCAGACAAAGTTTTTGTATATGGTTTTTTATTGGTCTTTTCTTTTTGCTGAGTGAGCAAACGCTGGTGTGGATGATGGCAATTTAAAAATTGTCCGAAGTCTCTTTTGTTATATTCTGTGAATATCTACTTTCGACCATCGTTGTGAAGGCGCCTAGCTAAACGGTAACCGTCGTAGGAAATGGATTAAGCTACACGAAATCAAATTCCCCACGAGGGTATGTGCTTCACTTTTTTGCTAAAGCCCTTGGGAATGTCATGAATCCACCTACTCCTTCTATTTATGTGTAAACAGTTGGACAGACCGAGGAGGAGTTGGACCATCGCTTGTCAGTTTTGAGTACGTGGGAATTGCTCTGTTCAGGGGTTATGTATATTTCGTTTGATCAATGAAGTATTCATACATATATATATATATATATATATATATATATATATATATATATATATATATATATAGGGGGTGGAAGAAAAGACGGAGAGAAATATAGAATTGAAGAGAAAGCAAATCACTTCTGTCTTCGCGAACCATGAGATGAACAGCATTATATTAATATCATTGTAAGACTATAAAGATCCTTGCAATATACCCATCTATTCCCAAACAAGGGTGGGCTGAAAATTTCATTAATTGAATAGGTCATATGCCAACGTTATATCTGGTATTGTGGAATTTTTTAACTAATGGGATCCGAGCATTGAGACAGAGGTGGTAGAAGTGTATGGACACCTGGCAGAGTTATGTTGAAAAATAAACCTCATTTCAACTCATTCCATGAGAGTATGTGTTATGGTGATATAACCCATGACGTCACTACATGAACCCTCCTCGACTCTATAAGTAGTGATTGATTCGATGAACGAGGAAAGCGAGTCTAGTCAGTTACTGGTAACTGCTACTGTCTGTATTCCCGATAATATATACTGCTGTAAACCTCTCTTTGTGTTTTTTTTATTTCTGGCCCTTCAAGACCACGACAGTATATTAGTCAGCCCCTTTTAACCGCCCCTTTCTGCTTTAGTAACCATTGAGACATGCCAGTTATGAGCAATTAAAAATATCTGACATTTTGATTAAGCAGGCCAATACATTTTCTAAAATATCGTTCCATACACAATAACATCCGCAAGTAAATATGCAACTTGCAATTTCGTTTATAAAAATGTGGTCATCTAAACAAAAAATAATAGGATTAGTTCTTCCGGTACATTATATTAGCAAAACGGATTCTAGTTGGTATCGTTATCAATCTCTAAAGTAGTAAACGAAACTGGATATAAAGTTGGTTTGGGAATTATTTGTCTGTTTGTCTTATTTACACAGTATTAAAACACTGTAACAAAAATAAAAGTGAAAGTATTTTTGTAAGCTGCATATTTATATTTTTGTACAATATTTCAATGCTGCAGTGTTTGTCGATAAATAAAACCTAATGATATCACTTTCGTTTGTAAAATGCTCCCCTTGAAATTATAATGTATTGTTATATTTAGTTCAGAAGAAAATTATTTTTTTATAAAAAAATGTTAAGTGTACTTATTTATTAACGAAACTGTAAAATAGTTAATTTTCAAGAAATACCCAAGAGAGTAGATATTTTCAGCTATGAATATTGTTTTGTAATTTTATTTCTATGAAAGGTTGGGATGTCGTCAGATAAGTATAATCAATTTTAGGAAATTTGAACATTAACTGAAGAGGTAAACAAGGGAAAAGATCTAAAGGAAAAAAAGGCTGCGATATTTGCATATCCCAAACATTCATTAATCAGTTTTTTCTCACTTCAGCTATGGGTAAATAGTCGGGCAGACTAGATTCTTCAGCCTTGGTGAGGCAACTAGTCTAGGAGAAGGAAAACTCTGAATTCAAACCTGTTAAACTCCGCTTAAAAATTGACCGTGTGTCATATCCTGCCCGAGCAGAGGGATTGGTAAATATGGTTAATCTGTCTATTGGCCGCAATAATCTTTATGTTTGTAATCGAGATTGTTTTCGAACGAAGATGCACATGGAAGTTTAACAAGTATTTATTACAGCACAAAGAATAAAATTGAAGAAGAGAGAGACAAAGAGAAAAGAAGGACATGGAGGAAGAGAAGGAGAGAAAAAAAAGAAGCGAAAATAGAACAGTAGTACTGTAACATAGTTGTAAGTGGCATGTTGGCGATTTATCTCGGACAGGATTTAAAATAAAAAAGCCGTCGATCATCATTTTTGTTTGAGTGAGGTAAGATATTGACAAACACGGATATTTTGGTTTCAATGCTGATTACCTGTTCTTTAATTTGATCAAACCAACATTTCTTGTGAGTTTCCAACTGTTATTGATTTGGAGGAGAAAACCCTACATTTTTTTTCATTTTAACTGAAGCCTCTTAAAATGGTTTCTAAATGTTTAAATCCTCAAAACATGTCTGATTCTTCTTGGCGTTCTCAAAACCACCAATTGACAAAAATTCATATCTTTTAATTCCTCATGACAGCTTCAAGCCAAATAATGAGCGCTTATATTATTTCAAAACTTGCTTGAACAGAGATTAACTTGAACTTGTCATCTATAAAATAAACCCCTGCAAACATCCTAGATATCCACTATACATATTACCGAGGGTAGTGAGAATCATTACGTCACGTTCTAGCTAACTCTGTTTTATCCTAAATGCATTTATCCTTTTTCTGAGTTCGACTGTATTATAATTTTTCAGTTTTTTCTGCTTATTGGTTTGGATATTCTGTATTCTGCTTTCGTGTAATCTTAATCGATTTGTCCATTTTGGACTTTGTCTTCTGTATTATGGAAATAATTTTTAGATAGTTACAAAAGAACTAACATGTGAGCGGAGCCTGATAGCAATTACCCCATTAAGAACCACCGAAATATTTATTTGCTAATCATAGCTGAGTTAGGAATAACGATGTTACCAAAGCATCTTACATGAATATAGAATATTGCTGTTTTAAATGTTGATTGATATTTCCTTTCTTGTAGGACAAATGTACAATCTCTAATTTTCTGAACTGTACATTTAGAATATCAATGTTTATTTTATAAGGAAATTGAACAGGCGATCTGAGTTCAAGCCCTCGTGGAAGTTGTTTGCGTTTCACTTCGGTCTAATGTCCTTAGGGAAAGACATTAATCCATCTTTTCTCTGCCCAGCTATGGGTAAATAAGATTGGGTTCATTATCCTTGGTTTGGAAACCTGTATAGTAGAAGGAAAACTATAAATTCAAACCTGCTATACTCAGCTTAAAAAGAGTCTGTCATCTCATAGTAAGGCTTTATTTCTTGATATCTCTGGAGTGTGGAGCATTTCTTTATTAACTTGAACTTGTCATCTATAAAATAAACCCCAGCACACATCCTAGATATCCACTATACATATTGCCGAGGGTAGTGAGAATCATTACGTCACGTTCTAGCTAACTCTGTTTTATCCTAAATACTGTTATACTCTGATTTGAAGTGGTAGGCAGACCAGTTAGGGTCCCATGTATGTGTTAAATACATATGTTTCTTATTCGATAGGACCATGTCCATAAAAAATCTTAGGTAAACACTACACTAAAATGTTTCAAAGTGAATGCAAAATGAAGGCGATTCCCTAACCTCTAGGCATAAAATAACCCTAGACGGGTCAACCTTGAATTAAAATCAATCAATCCGCTTAACAAATTGACTGTTTTTCACATTCTGCTCGTATCAAGGATGTTGATTTCTAAAATGTTTCTGCCATTTTCGCAGATGTCACTGAATGTTTGAATCAAGGCAAACTTCTACTCAGACGCGTAAACATTCATATACGCACCCTCTGTATGCATATCAATGTGATTATTGTGAATTTATGCTTGAAGATCTTTATATGCTTTCGTGTAGGTCTTAGAGAAGAGCTCTACGTGATGAAAAGGCATTAAAAACACGGCAAGATACACAGACAAGCAAAAGATATTAGCTACAAATTAATCGAACATTTAACAATTATGAAAACCAGCATTCCTCGGTGAAAATTGTCGTACTTAGACAAAAAAATGTCCGACGGCACATTGAGAGATTTTCTCTAAACCCACTCCTTTCCCTTGAATCAGTATTAAGCTGGAAAATTCAATTACATTTGCAAATACAGAAAATCGAAATTGTCAATTCATTTCTTTTATTTTTGCTTCTTATCGTTTTTCTTTTCTGTTTTTTACCATACTTTTCTCTTTATTTTCAGCCATTACAATGTTTATAGCCTTGCTAGATAGTGGGTATGTGCACGACGATCTATGTGTTTGAGGCAGTATGGACAGTAATTACGTTTCATAGATGCCAATCTGCCTCTTCAAAATGATACAAATATTTCCTAATACCAAAAAAAAAAAAAGCAGTCCTATTCTTTTCACTTTTATTTTCACTGATTCCATATTCATTTCCTTATTTTTTTGTCAACGTTTAATTAAAAGGAGATAAAAAAAATATTTTAATCAGAATTTACAGCGAAGAGGCATTTTTATCATTTTTCCTAAGATTTTTGTAAATGATTCAAGTGACGTGTGAGGAAACGATAGTTAATTTTATTATTTTTATTGAGAAAGTACAAATAGTGGCAAAAAAGATTTTACATTAACATATGCACGCGCAAACACACACACACACACCCATCCACACACACACACACACACATATATATATATATATATATATATATATATATATATATATATATATATAATTCAGTCTCCTATATTTATGAATAAAAATGTGCTCAAAATCATTAAAAGGTCAGAAGATGATATAAAGGAGGCTAGCGTAAAGACAGAGTCAACGATGCTTGCTGTCTCTTAATTTCTCGCCTATGCAGTCATCAGACCCGGACCGATTAAATAAATTTATAAATAAATGAATGAATAAAAAAAGAGAGAGGGTTTATATAAGTTTCCTAGAATTAGTATATTAATAACGCTGTTTGTTATATTTATATGATAAAGAGGTCCCAATATCAATGATAGAGTCTCTGTTGATTGAAGTTTGGATAATATTGACATAGAGTTAACATTGTTTTGAGACTGTCAGTTTCTTTCCTATGAGATTATCAGACCAAAAATTATATATATATATATATATATATATATATATATATACACGGGATTTGTTCAAAAAGCTGTTTTCTTCACCAGGGCTTTAGATTGGTTGCACGCCTCTCACCTTTGTATGGGACAAACAGCAGAGAAAATAAAACATAAATCTGAATTCGTTTTGTTTTATTTTAAGAGAATATATATATATATATATATATATATATATATATATATATATATATATATATATATATATATATATGTGTGTGTGTGTGTGTGTGTGTGTGTGTGTGTGTGCACGCGCAAACGCATGTGAGCATAAGTTTGTCCATGAGCAAGACCATGTGAATATGTGTGTATGCATCCGTGTGTGTGTCTGTGTTTGTTTTTGTGTGTGAATGTGTGTACTAAGGTTGCTGTCAAGAAATTTTGGCAATTTTAACTTGACAGTCATTCAATGAATAAGGATATTTTTTTTATAAAAGCAACTTTTAATTTTTTTCACAGAAATGTAATCACTGCTTTATTTGGAACAAGCATAATGCAGAAATTATTTTAATTTCACAAAAATATTTGCTATAAGGCTTTTCAAAATGCCAGCAAATCAAACTGATATCTCCCGATTTGAATATAGGTCGTCAAATTTTTGGAGGCTGAAAAATTCGAGCCATGATAAATTTACAAAATAATGTATGATTAGTACTGAGAAGAATGTTTTAGAAAAAAAATTACGAATGGATTTAATAAGGTTTCCCGCGATGAATCTGAGTCGGAAGACATTCTCTGGAGTGGAAACATACTAACTTTTTGTTTAGAAAAAGTTCCAGGCTCAGCATTCAGTCAAGGTCTTCTGACCGTCTTCTGAGATATGAAAGAAGCCATCATTTTGATTTCCTTGAAAAAGGTGTAACTGTAAACAGTGCTTCATATTACCAATTCCTAAAGCAAAATTCATTTTGTATATTGAATGAGGCATCTGTCTATCTATTAATAAATGAAAGAGTGAGAGAGAGCGAGAGAGAGAGAGAGAGAGAAATGCTCGTGCATCGCATATAAATTCTTTTAACCCAAGGATAACTGCTTTTTTTTAATTTCAAGTGGAAAATAGTATATACTTGAAACGGATGATATTTTGTATTATTTGTTTCGGAATTTACAGCACTAAACCTCTATTACCAAAACTGAATTCATAACATCGTCGTAGCATAAATCAACATCACACACACACACACACACACACACACACACACACAGACACACACACACACACACATGTATATATATATATATATATATATATATATGTGTGTGTGTGTGTGTGTGTGTGTGTGAGTGGAAAGTTGGATAAATCAAACACTTAAAACTGAATGAGAGGCGCAATATTTCGTTCTTTTATTTAACTTTTAAGAACTAAAGAGCGAAATATCACGTCTCTAAATCGGTTTTAAGTATTTGATTTATCCAAATTTTTTCCCATATTTCTATCATATAAAATTTACCACAATCTATCATTTCAAGACACACACTCGCACCCATACCAATATATATATATGTGTATGTGTGTGTGCGCGCGTTTGTGTGTGTGTGTGTGTGTGTTATAAGAGGTGTACTTATTTTTGGACATTTACATATTTATGTTTTGTCAAATTCGGAATTACGAGTTACGATTCAACTTTCATTATATTATACCATTGTATCGAATTTGGAACTTCGTTATTTCTCCGGTTTTCTTTGAACTGTGCGTCTGACCATTCATTTCATCCGGCGTTTCTTTTGATACATCATTGTTTCCTAAGTCAGTGATTGCAATATCCGATGATTAGCCAATCATCTGATTAAATCTACAATCTAGTAAATATGTAGAATTAAACGTAGGCTTTTCCTCTAAGGCTTTTCTGTTTAGTTATGGTCTAACGATTATTTATATGTAACATTTCGATTTGGGTTTTCGAAATTTTTCATTTAAGTAGAAACATCTCTGCTCACGGTATCGCCTGTCAAACAGGTAAACATGTAATGCTTTCCTGTTATCATCGTACATCATACGAACATAGATTCTCAGCCTCATTACTGAACATCTGGGCTAGGCTAGATTACTCGTGGATTATTTTCAGCTGAATGATTTTTTGATTATTGATGGAGGCGCGATTAAGTACCCGGTTATCGTCGTAGTAAATGGAACTAGTGATCCGAGTTCAAGTCGAGAATAAAGCTTTTTCTATTTCAATTTGCGCTAATTCACTTGGCCTGCGTAAATGCATGAGTTCATCTGCTCAGCACTCCCAGCTAGAACATGGTCGTAGTGCACGGGATTCTTTAGCCTTGAAGAGGCAAAGCAGAGCAGCTATCATCATCATCATCAAGTCACGCTGACAGTACGGAGTTCCTGGACTCTCTTTGGCTATCCATCCTTATCATCCATCGCTCTTGGCAGGTCTTCTAGGTAGCATCCTGTGTCCGTAAAGAACTAAGTAACTCTTTCCTGCTCGGCTAACACAGGAACGTTTATGTGCAGGAGTTTATAGGAGAACATCGTCTATGAGTTTGTCTTTACTTCTACAGCGTGCCCCACATTTCTTGTTCGTCTAAATTAAACTTTTGGGGAGATGGGAGGCAGGTGGTCATACAGCTGCTGTTTTTTGTTATGTTTTTTCCTCCATTCATTCAACACAACACGAGCCTTTTCTATGCATTATTTTAGTGTCAGTGTGGTGTATCCATATATTAGTATGGACACAGCTATTGCTAGGGAAAATCCCATGTTATTTTATGGGATAGATAAGATTCCCATATAATTGATAGCCTGGCAAAAGCAGTCCAAACTTTCCCTAGGCTTATGTTGACATTAATTTCTGTAGATATGATATTGCAGCCAAACTATGGGAACTGGCGATTTTAGGTGCTTGTCACTTAGGGAAGACAAGGCTTTTTTTTAACACGTGTTTATTCACCTTTATTTGCATTCACGTTGAAGTCTATGCCACCCGCTGCTTGCTCTAGAATGTGCAGTTAGTATTCGGCTTGGGGTGATAAATTTGCGATAATCACAAAAGCATCTGCATAATCATCGTCAGCGATAGTTTTTGCGGGATATCACCAACTTTCGACTTTTTCAATGTGAAACCTTTTAGGCAGACTATAAACAAATATTGTGCTAATGTATCTCTTTGCAAAACTCCTATGATTATGTCGAAGAAAACTGTATCTCCATCAGTCGATTCAACGTTTGTGTTGTTGTTTTCTTTTGTTTTGTTTTTTGTAAAGTATAATTATAGCGTTAACAATTTCTTTAGGTAGGCTATATGCAAGTAGTAATTGCTCTATATTGTCTCTGTGTATGGAATCGAATGCCTCAGAAAAATATCAGAAGTGAAGTGTTGTCTCGATAGTCTTTGCCCGTACTCTTTCGAGGATCTTACAGATTGTAAGGTTATTGAGCGATTCCTTCGATAGCCGTTGGGATATTTTCAAGGAATTTTCTCGATTTCGGATCGGATACAATTTTAAAGCATGGTATTATAATCCTTAATAGCTATAGCAAATGTATGTATACTTCTCTAGTTCTTAGTGATTTCGAGGTTGTTTTTCTTGGGGAAACCAAAGCTGTAACTTTTCGTCCATTTCTCTATTAGATAATCTATGAAGTATGTCGTCAAATTGTTTTGTCGTCCGAACTTCAGAGACTATTTCGTCGAGCCCTGCAATTTTTCTCTGTTTTCATTCAATACTGCTTTGCGTTCTTCCTCCATAAACTCACATAGTCTGATGTATAATTTTTGGATAGGTTTGTCAGTGATTTCAGGAGAGTTTCAAGGCAAATTCTTTAAATGATCTTTCCACTTGTGAATTCTGTCTTTTTGGCAGTTATTTCTTTTTGTCTTTCCCTTGAGAAGCTCTTCCTTTTGCTTATTTCACTAACTATCTGCCATACTATTCAGACTGTCTGTTTTCAACCAATTCATATTTTTTTTATTTGACCTTGAATGTTTTCTAACTGTTCTTTTTGGAAGTTATTGGTTAGTTCTCTCTAGGCAGTTAAAGTTTCTATAAACTTCTGAGAGTGACTCTCATTTGGCTCTTGGTTTAATTTGAATGCACGTTACTCCGAGTTCCATGTGAGCGTTAACAACGTTTTCCAATTCGTCATTCGGTGTATATGTTTCAGATGTCTCCGGAAGAGTGTAGAATTAGTTTCTAGCTGTTACCGTATATTTATTGCTTATATCTCAGTCGGTAAGTAAAGACCAGTATTTCTTAAATCTGAGTAGACTCAGGAGTCCCTTTGCCAAGACGATTCTGTGATCAGAAGGTACTCCTTCGAAAGAGGAACGTATCTCACAGTTCAGAGCGCAATTTATCCACTTCTTTTTTATGATTATATAATCTAGCTGTGCTTTAACGTAATTTAGGTAAGCGTAGGTCCATAGTTTTCCCTTTCCTTTTTGGAATTTCGTGTTTAGGCAAGAAAGACTGTTCTGGAGCGTAAAATGTTTGATATTCACCATTTCTATATGGTAAGTTGTAAGAGCCAAATTTATAATTTCCTTTTTTGCTTTGTCAAACATTCATGTCTCCGCCGATTATATGTACATTTTGTTTGGAAATGTGTCCAATAAGGGAAGATAACCAGTCGTAAAGGATGGTGATATCCGATTTATCACTAGTATTAATGGGACTGTAGCAAGAGAAGGTCGTCGGGCAAAGGTTGTCATTAAATGCAGTACACATAAGTCTCGGGTGGGTTCTTTCGAAGCTATTAAGGCATTCTAAAGCAGGAGAACTGAAAAGCTATCCAGCGCCTTCTGTGGCGCTATCGACGGACTTATTCCACTCAGCTGACAAGACAAATAAATGACCCTATGTTGCATCTTGCTCGTGATGGAGGGGGTGGATTAATGCATTCATGATGGGCTAATCAGAATGTAACCCTTCCCTAAATGAAGAACACCGAATAACAATCACAATCTGAAGAGAGCTCAATGCACGAAAATGCAGAATCATATCAAGCAATTTTCAAGTATAATACTGGATAATAACTGAACAGAAAAACTGTTACATATTGACCTTTGACAGGCCAATTTGTGTGGATTTCAAAAACAGAATGTGCAGCTGTTTCTTAAGGTAAGCAAAGGACAGCGGAAATATCACGTGACTTGTGTGGGAAGAATTGTGTAGGTGTGACGCCGGAAGGAAATGTGTGGGTGTCAGAAAAATATAAAATGACGGAAATTTTCAACCCCAGCGGTCAACCAGAGTCAGCCGTCAGCCGAGAGAGCAGTCAGTCAGCCGTTTTACGCGCTTGCCATCTGAGAAACCTGCATTGTATCAGTCTCCCGTGAAAGAAGCACAAAGAAGCAAGGCCCTCTGAATATATCTGTATCCACCTTGTATAAAACTTCTGATTCTCTCTCTCTCTCTCTCTCTCTCTCTCTCTCTCATACGGTCATTTTGCAAAGACTTACGTAAATAAAAAGAAAAATTGTATTTTATAAACATGTGTTATTGTCTCCGCATTCCAGGTATACAACAATCTCACAACTCATAGTTTCACGTTATCAATCCCCAGTATTCAACAAATCTGACTTCTTTTGCTACATCTAATATCAGGCGTGTTGAATATTCACTCATATGAGGATGAACAACGGGAAACTCTATGTCATGACTTATCCGTTTACATTATTATTCAACGACAATTTATTTGATCATGTCATGACTTATCCGTTTACATTATTATTCAACGACAATTTATTTGACCGGGACATTGGCCCAGCGGTTAGAGTGTTCGCCAATGGCCCGGGAGACCTGGGTTCAATCCCAGGTCGAGTCATACCAAAGACTTTAAAAATGGTACTTGATACCACCTTGCTTAACACTCAGCATTATAAGGTACGGTTCAAGGGTAAAGTGGAGCAATCCTGGGAATGGAGTGGCGCCCTCCCCTACACCTTGGTGTAGTGGCTATCGAAAAGGGAGCCTTCGGGTCACCCTCGACTATGGTCGCTAACTTTACTTTTTACTTTTACTTACAATTTATTTAAAAAAAAAACTTATACATGCACGGACAGGATACGACTCAAGGTCATTTTTTTAGCGTAGTTTATCAGGTTTTTATTCAGAATTTTCCCTCTCCTACACCGTTTGCTTTACCAGGGCTGAAGAAACCAGCCTGCCCTATTATTTATTTAAAAAAGGAAGGAGAATAATTGGATTCATACATTTCCCAAATGTACTTGCGCTTTATAAAATGCAATTAACCTCGTCAAGGGTTTGAACTCATGTCACTGTGTCTATTTCCTTCGACAATAACCATTACAGCAAGTGCTCCTCCAAATCATATACAAATCTTTGTGTATGTGCGTGGGTATGTGTGTCAGTGTGTTCATTCGTGGGTGTGTCTGTATGTCTATCTGTGTTTAAAAGTTATGTTAATGCCACATCTTTCTTCAGTTGTAAATTTTGCAACACAAAGATGTATGAAATTTTACACCTTCTCTTATATCCGTATTTTTTATAGGATAGAATCAGATCTTTTTCCTGTTATATCCAAGGTCACGGTTTTTTTTTTTCTTAATTTTTTTTAAAAGAAATAGTTATTTGAAATTCAACCCCTAGCTTGTCTTGAACACCGAACACGCAAAGCGATATCAAACTTCGAACAGATGTGCCCATCGTGGTACGCTCTGATTGTGCAGTTTAGTGGACTTAGTCGCTTAAATCTCACCCTTCCTTATTCCGGGATTACGTTTTCTGAGCCACACCCTCTCGATGGATATCTCAGATAGACGGCAAAACAAACAATCTTCTCATGTGTTTGAAACAGAATATTCAGACCCGATACTCAAACAAGATGAACAATTTTATTAGGAACCGTTAGAAATGTGCATTGAAATTTGTATGAGTATTGAGGCAACAAAAATTTTTTTATTATGACGCAAATTATTTCAAATTATATTTTCATGGTCGTATTTGCTGCTGTTCTCTTCTGCTTGTTATCTTCAATGTACAAAGACGATAGAAATGGAATTTTTGAGATCTTCCTGTAGAATACAACGTATTTCAAAATGAATCAAGACTGACGCTGTATCTATCAAGAAATAAATGAACGATGAACGAAAATGTGATTTTCTCTAAATCTCTCCCCTTGACATTCAGCGCTTTCATTTTAACAAGTTTTTCACTGGTAAAAACACCTCCCAAACTCCGATTTTGATATGGTGTGAAGCCAACCTGTTTCATTTTTTTTCTATGTTCTGAAAACTTAAGAGTCAAAATGTTTTGCTTTGTTTTCATAGAGAGTAACCTTCATATCTGTTCATATCTTTCTTTAGTGTTGGGGGCCCTATGAAGAGAGTGTTCGCCAATGGTCCGGGAGACCAAGGTTCAGTCCCAGGTGGAGTCATATCGAAGACTCAAAAATAGTACTTGATGCCACCTTGCTTAGCACTCAGCATTATAAGGTTAGGGTAAAGTGGAGCAAACCTTGGAAAGAACTAGAGCCCTCCCTTACACCTTGGTGTAGTAGCTTTCGAAAAGGGAGCCTTCGGGTCCCCCTCGATTACGGTTGTAATTTACTAAGCTTTTTGCTTAGATGTAGCACAAGGCCACATGAATGGGGCACCCAATGAGAATCGAACTCACTCGTGTAGGTTTGCTAGTCTAACATACTATTACACCACCAGAGGTGCCCCCACTCAATTACAGTCGCCAACTTTACTATTTTATATTGAAATTTAGATTCATGTTTTCTTGCATTCGTGTTGTAATCAACTGTTTGCAATCGTATATAACCTGAGTTTGTGTATTAATCACTGCTAAATATATTTAGTATACAGATTCATGAGTTGAATATTTCATGGATTTTTTTTATTAAGTAAGTATAGTCATTTGTGTAAATTATATTATAAAGCATGTTTGGTTGCTCATGATTTTATTGAATCATGGTAACAATAAAATGGCATTTTATTCTATGTGGAATAAGATCATTTTTTTCTTTTACTAAGTGACAATTTAGTTTACATTAATTATTGTCTTTTTTATTTGGCTAATATGCATGTTGAAATACATTAATATTGATCATACAATCTCTCCGTTGATAAGATTAAACAAGATATACTGTAGCTTTACCGAATAAAAATCATTTCTATTATCTATAAACTTGGAAGATTTTCATAATGTATATATATTTAATATATAATATATATTTAATCTTTCATCTTTATTATTATCATAAGTGTACTTTTGTTTTTGTTCTTCTTAGCTGTTCCATATTATTTGTAGTATTAAATGATTTTGGTCATGTTAGAATGGCTTTAATTCATTTTTGTCTTTTTCAGCGTCTCATCAACCGAAAAAGACATCGACACACGGCTAACGAAGGCATGGACAGCTATAGATAGGCTTTCGATTATATGGAAATAAAACCTGACCGATAAAATGAAACGCAGTTTCTTCCAGGCTGCAGTCGTGTCGATACTGCTATATGGATGCAATACTTGGACGCTGACTAAACGGCTGGAGAAGAAGCTCGACGGCAATTATATAAGAATGTTGCGAGCAATATTGAACAAGTCCTGGCAGGAACACCCCACAAGGAACCAACTATACGGTCACCTACCACCTATCACGAAAACTATCCAAGCTAGACGAACCAGACATGCCGGACACTACTGGAGAAGCAAGGACGAGCTCGTAAGTGATGTACCTCCTGTGGACCCCTACATATGGCCATTCAAAAGCAGGACGACCAGCTCGAACATTCATACAGCAGCTATGTGATGATACGGGATGTAACCCTGAAGACCTGCCGGAGGCGATGAATGATAGGAAGAGAGAGGGTCAGGGATATCCGTGCTAGCCGCACGACATGATGATGATGATGTCTTTTTATCGTGCAGAGAAGGATATGGATGTATTTGACTCGATAATGAACTTTAAATTTTAAAGCCATTCTTGATTTGTAAAACACCATGTCCAAGATTTTCATGCCTTTCTTATGTTATATAGCCGCATACATATACATTTACAAATATATGCAGAAACATAGTCAACAATAATGACGAACTTCAATGAACGAACGAACATACTTCTTTATAAAAATATATCTCTCACTCTTTATTCTCAAAAGGGTTGATGTTGGTTGTGCGTGAGAAGTGAGTTGGAGACGGGGACAGACTGCTACATATTGACCCAAAGTTCTTCTGACCATAGCAGTACCTCTTCCTCGTCGTGGCTGGGGTTGCTAAACCGTGGATCACTGAGGGCTTGCGGCCCTCAGTCTGCAAGCTGATTCTCACGCTGGCATCTTGTCCACTCCAACTCCAACTGGAACTGATCCTAGCCGTCTGTGGCACCTGGTCATATGATTGTCTGACATACACCTGCTTCAGCTGTTCCTCCGCTTATTTATACAGGTGCATCTCTTGATTGACGACTCGGTCAAGTGTCACTATATAACACTTAGGCACCATTAGAATTAGTGTGATCAAATGTTTTTCCTCTGAAAATTAACACACAAAAAATCTTAATTTTGCATGAAATTAAATGATCATGCATTTTTGTCATTTACAAGAAGAAAAATTAAGTGCAATTTGTTTTATAAAACTTATCTTTGTACAATCTATAGAACCATGCTTATTTCTGAAAATGATATTATGAAAAGTTTACTAAAGTAAACAAACCGAATACTTAATATTTTCTCAACCAAATAATTTCAGACGTTGAAATTACTTTTTCAAATGATAAAAAAGTTTTCAAAAAAATGACCGAAGCTAGATTTATTTGCGATGGTGAGGGCTTCCCTCATAAATTTCTGTGTTCAGCAAAAAAACTGCAATTCAAAATCTATCAAAACTGACATCATGATTTTCTTTTCAAATTGGTTTTGATTGATATAAAATTTTTGACAAGAGTATAGACTTCTCAATCTCTTTGCTTTATAATATTTTGCACAGTCATGATCACTTAATTTGATTTTCTATTTTGATTTAACTTTGATGCTATTTTTATCGGAGTTCATATATACATACGTAATATAACGATTCAAAATATTTCTTAAAATTTAAAATCATTTCATTCATATAAAAAAGTTTCTGTGACAATTTTTCTTAAGTATTCTGATGTTGCTTTTGTAATAACACTAAAAGAGAAGATTTGACTAACCCCTCTCTATACTAATAGCAATTTATATACTTCTTCATTCCCATTCTTAATAGACATATTTTATACGTACCAATCTAATAATCTTTTAAAGTAACACTACTATCGTCTTATTTCAGCATTTCTCTGTTCCACATTCTCTTACTTAGAAAAAATATATATATATGTATATACACGTATATATATGTATATATATATATATATATATATATATATATATATATATATATATATATATATGTGTGTGTGTGTGTGTGTGTGTGTGTGTGTGTTTGCCGAGTCGGCTGGAGAAGTAGAATACACCCAATGAACATCTGCAGAGGGGTAAGACCCCCTCAATGAGTGTCCTGATTATGACACTAAACAATCTGATGGTGAGGTTCCAGCTGGAGCTTTGGGGAATGAGAAGCACCCCTTTATTACCATTGGTCCCAAGTCTACTCTGCATTGGTTGCATCTGATAAGGCCCTATTTATGGATTAAGTAGAACTAACTGCATAGTTATGCTAAACTGAACAGCTTGAAATAGAAATGTTTTGACAGTTACACTGTACTTACATTTAAACTGCGTGCTTATGCTAAACTGAATTGTGAAATGGAACTGTTTTCAGCATTGAAACTGTACTTACACGAAACTAATTTTTTATATATAGAGCTGTTTGATATTTAACTGCGTAAAAAAATCTGTACTTATACTAAACTGAATAAGCTGAATTAGAACTGTTTGAATAAACTGAATAGCTTGAAATAGAAATGTTTTTGACAATTAAACTGTGTACTCATGCTAGATTGAATTGTTTGAAATAGAACTGACGATTTGCATCAAAATAGATTTGGCGTTAAATAACCCACAAAGGTTAATATGGCATAAAACCCAACCAACCAACTAACATATATATATATATATATATATATAGATGTGTGTGTGTGTGTGTGTGTGTGTGGTGTGTGTGTTTGTGTGTGTGTATACATATATATATATATATATATATATATATATATATATATATTGCTAATATAATTTTCTCTGGAGTGCTCAGTATCATTGTTAGAGCATGTCCGATTGAAACCTAGCCGGGAAGGTACTAGGCTTAGTTGAATCGATGACGACGTAATCCAAACTTTGATATATATATATATATATATATATATATATATATATATATATATATATATATATATATATATATTAAAGTTTGGATTACGTCGTCTTCGATTCAACTAAGCCTAGTACCTTATAGCTTACCGGCAAGGCGTCCATCGGACATGCTCAAGAAAGCTAAAAAAAGAAATGTGACGATGATAATAATTGCTGTCAGTTCGCTTGGAACGGTCCCAAAATATCTGAAAAAAAAAGAGAAAAGAATGGATTTAGAGATAAGAGAGAGAATCAAGATTATCCAAACTGTAGCTGTGTTAAGATCATCCTAAAAACTTAGAAGAATTCTACAATCCTAAGGAGACTTTTGTCACTTAGAATTCAAAGAAAAAAAAACACATGTTAGAGCTGATGTATAAAACGTAAAAGGTGAAAAAGTGATCCATATTTACCAACCCCTCCGCTCGGGCAGGATATCACACAAGGTCAATTTTTAAGCGAAGTTTAACAGGTTTGAATTCAGAGTTTTCCTTCTCCTCGACTAGTTTCCTCAGCAAGGCTGAAAAACCTAGTCTGCCCTACTATTTACCCATAGCTGGAGGGAGAATAATTGGATTCATACCTTTCCCAAGGGTATTAGAGCTATGTGAAATGCAATCAGTCTTGTCCAGGATTTGAACTCGTGTCGCCGTATCCATTTCCTACGACGACGATAACCATTACACCACGGTGAAAAAGTGATTGTAGTTCTTATGAAAAGGGTGATGATTATATTAATAAGCTACTTCTTTAACGGCATATCCGCTCCTTATAAGTTATTTAATGACAAAATTTCATTTGGAAATATTTAACAGTCATTATAAGTATAAGTTCAATTGTTTATTGCATTTTATTTCTCATATCCTTTCGCTGCATTCAGTCATATGGTTCCATGTATTCCTAATACCAATAATTTGCTAGTAATCATATGTTTTGAACTAAGTAATGATAATAATACTTAGTAATTTATAGCTTCAACAAATTCTAAATACAAATAATTTTCATACTGCTACATGGTATCAAGTATTCCTATCTGATGTGAATCATTTTGAAACAGATCTATTTGAATAATACCCTTATCCCTCGGCACAGGATGTAGGAAGGGGCGAGATGTTATGTAATCTTCTCCTTTCACCAATATCTACTCCGAGAGGAAATATGTAGGTGTTTGATAGACAAGTGGGGTTAGAGTTTATTGCGATTGAAGAAAGCGATGAGAAAATTTGCGTTTTGAGTTTAAGCGGTCGGATTTCTGAGTCCTACTAAGCGGATGCGTTGTTGGATTTTAACTCTTTAGAAGCCTCTTTCAAGATCTTTGATTTCTTCCTTAGATGAGGAATGGAATTTCTTTCTCTCAATGAAAAGTGGTTTAGAAGCTCAGGAGAATACCAGCCTGAATTACTCACATATTAATAAACGCATGAACCAAACTTGTTGCATGTTGACCTTTGACAGAATCTCTAAGACAGGATGTTTCTGCTACGTAAACAGGAAGACAGCCCACGTGGGTTGACAAACGGTAGCAGATCACTTGAATCACGGACCGGAAGAAAGGGTAGGAGTTATGAAATTATATATAGTCGGATACCCACGTCAGTCATTCGGGCAGTCACAAAGAGTCACAGAGTTTCGGCAAGCGAATGCCCAGAGTGGAAGGGGCCATGTGGCTTATCCTGATTGATAACATCTCGTTAAGGAAGTAAAAATATAAGGCCCTGAATATGAAATCATAAGGTAGGTTGAAAAGGGTCAATATAGCAGTCCTAAACCAACTGTGTCCACGTCATCCAATTCCGAGTCTCTGTCTCTCTCCCTCACACATAATTTCTTTCAATAAGTTATTTTAAGAGACGTATATTTATATTTAAAAAAGTGTTATTGCTATACATTCCTTCATCATGTCATATAACAAACTCTAACATGTTTATTCCTTCATTACCGTAAACAAGTGACAACCTTTACGAGTAACCTACAATTTTAATGTGTTATCTATCTATCTACCGATGGCAAATGATAATCATATGCACACTGTTAGAATATCACATATCTTGAAAGATTTTTTTCTAATTTACAGGGCTACAATCGGAAAAAATATTCTCTATCAGTAAAACTTTACAAAATTTAGAAATATCATAAAAAACATATTTAAGATTATTTTTCTTTTGCAAAATATTTTTCAGTGAATTTTTTCCAGCGTACAAGTTTTACAAATAAATAAAGAAACAAATAAATAAAAACAAAGAAAGAAAAAAAACAAAAAAAGATACTTTCCCCGAAAATATTTGTTCTGATACAAAAATATAAGATATTACTAATATCGTTAGGATATTAGGAAATATTTCTGTTACACTCATTTCAAAAATACCCAATATTTCAGGGAAGCAACGGTTTTTACTCAGAAACAATAATGGCAGCATGTATGAAAATAGGAAAAAAATCTCAGTAAGATATGCAAGCTCTCTAATCATATATATAGATATATGCATACAGTTTGACTTCTTCGTTTAATGGGTTTAATGGCATATCAACCTTTGTGGGTAATTTAAAGCAAAAGTAATTTCTATAGAAGAGTAGTGGTTCTATTTAAACCATGTCTTTTGGACATAAGGGGGTTCGTATCTTTCCGAATGGTAATCGTACAAAATTGAATGTTATTGTGCAACTGGAGATCAAACTTTCTAACGATGATACATAAGTCCATAATTTTAGCAAAATACACGATAGGGATTATATATATATATATATATATATATATATATACGATGATCATTAAATAAGTTTCCAGACTTTTTTCGTACGGGCACTTTTATTGATAGCACACACATGAAACTCTAGTCCCCTTCGAAGTAATTTCCTCCAGTCAAGGAACTTGTTGTATCGTTCCAACAGCTTATAGAAGGCCCCATGGACGTCCTCTTGTGTGAGCATGTCAATGACCTTCGTCACAGCCTCTTTCATATGCTCAATTGTCTCATAACGGAAAGGGAATGAACAAAAGTCGCAGGGAGCAAGGTCTGGACCCTAGGGGGAGGGAGAGGAACTGTCTTCATGCCTATCTGTCAAATAATTTCTTCATATCAGGAGAAAAACTCTTAACTTTAATGGATCTTGAAGCCAGAGTGACTGACGTGGTTCAGTATATATATATATATATATATATATATATATATATATATATATATATATATACGTGTGTGTGTGTGTGTGTGTGTGTTTCTCTCTCTCTCTCTCTCTCTCTCTCTCTCTCTCTCTCTCTCTCTCTCTCTGGATCAAATTTGAGGCCCAGAAATTTTTGCAATTTTAATAGATTGGTCAACCCGTTCATCCAAAAGGATTCATAGCGTTTACCTTATAGTGTTTTACCTTATATTTGATATATCTATTGAAGCCACTGCTTCCAAAATTAATAAACAGGTTTTCCTTTTCTTTTTTTTTTTTGTGCAAATTATTTCACGACTTAAGTTCCACGAAATCTTGTGTAGTACCACCCTACACACTCGGCATCACACATATGTTATTCCGACGCTTTCTTTGCGACAGTGGAGAGATGCAGTGAAATTTTTGGAGTCCCAAGATAATATTTGACTTGATTTTATATTGTATGTTTATTTTATTACTTATTTATTTTATTCTTTTTATTCTATTTTTTTTTTTTAATTCTTGTTTAATTGTTTCATGTTGTCGTCTTACCTAAGTAGAAGAACATTCTGATAAATATGAACATGCATTTACACTCAAATCCCTGCCAGAACTTGGGGTTTACGCAAATGTGCGTCTCTCTCTCTCTCTCTCTCTCTCTCTCTCTCTCTGCGAGTTGGATGTGTAAAAAATTAAAGGGAAAAAATTACTTTCATCAATATGAATAGAATATAGGCAAATATATGAAGAGGTAGCATATTAAACAAATAATAATTTGTTCCACAGACATTTCTTTTTTTTGTTTTTTGTTTTTCGTTTCTTTTTTATCGGTTACGCTTTACAAACATTCTCACAAATCGTGGATCCTTTTCGTTCCTTCATTTTTATTTCCTCTGCTCGTAAAAAGTGGCTGTTGACACAGACAGCATTTTCTACTTCTCTCCCGTACATCAGACGATAAAAAACCCACAAAGTTTTACGCAAAATTGGTTTCATTACGAATAAATAAGGCAATAAACGGAAAACAGAGCGTGGTTCAACGCAATTTTCAGATAATAAAATCCATAATAAAAAAAATGTCAGTTAGTGATTGTCCTTTCACAACTCTATGATCCTTATTGCAACTTACAAATATGAACATAATTTCAAACAAGTTTATCAATCTATTCATCTATCTATTTATATACTCCTTGATATCAAGTGTTTTCTCTTTGTAATGATGATGTATATAGAGACAGAGCGAATTTCGATTGCAACGTTTTATTATGGATTATAATACATGTGGAATGTCGGTATATAAAGCGTCAATGTTTCTCAATAATGCCTCCTGGATTTACAGTCCGATCATTACTTACCTTCTGAAGAGTAAGCTCCCAATTTGGGCTTTTCACAGTTTATATATATATAAAGAGTGAAAGAGACATAACATTAGAGAATTCATGCATATATATATATATATATATATATATATATATATATATATATATATATATATATGTATGTGTGTGTGTGTGTGTGTGTGTGCGCGCGCGTGTGTGTCAACATTTCCGCACGAGAATAGTATTCATACTATTTCCAAGTGTAAGAGCCCTGTGTGAAATACAAACAGCTTCGTCAAGGATTTTAAATAGGATCACCGAATCTATTCCCTACGGCGAAGTCCATTACGTGACGAGTGCTTCTCTCTCTCTCTCTCTCTCTCTCTCTCTCTCTCTCTCTCTCTCTCTCTTTATATATATATATATATATATATATATATTGCAACGATATCGCAGTCTAGCGCGTTATCCACTACGCTATGTGGACGACTCCTTAAAGGTAAATGTAAGCGTAGAAATGTATGTAGTCGAATATCTGTTCATTGCATTGAGTCTTGTAAATTTTCCAAGGGCTCCAATCGTTGCTATCTGATTCAAGTTAAAATCTACTACAAATATTGACTCAAAAATTAGGCTGTATGTCTCCATTTAAGCTGGGCCTTTAAAATAGTTGCATACAGCTGAATTCTAAAGTCAATGTTTAAATTGTAAGATTTTGACTTGAAATTTTTTACTTTTTATTCTTTAAAAGCATCTCTTATATATTGAATGACCCGCGTAATTCAAATGATTTTTAACCTGTTGATGATTTTAGTTCAACTTTCCTAAAAATCCTTTCCCTGAAATCCTTTCGATGTGAATATGTTCATGATTGAACAGGGAATAATTTGCCATCACCAACAAACAAATAAATAGAAAACGTAATAGATCATTTGCCTAAAGTAATATTTGTCTACTGGTTTGTATAGTTCCTATTTTCTAATGTCAACGACTTGTCCTTGGTATGACAGGAAACAACATCTGGTGAGAAGGTTCCATTTTTGATGTTTTGGGGAGGGTAGTTTTTCATGCAGGACACTGCAGGAGAAGCAAGGGTGAGCTCATAAGTGATGTACTCCTATGGACCCCAGCATATGGCCAAGCAAAACCAGCTCGAACATAAATACAGCAGCTATGTGAGGATACGGGATGTAGCCCTGAAGACCAGCCGGAGGCGATGAACGATAGGGAGAAGTGGCGAGAGAGGGTCAGGGATATCTGTGATGATGATGAGTTCTTCTTTATTGCTATCATTCCCAAGTTAATCCTCTCCCGGAATGGTAGAATCTTTCTGGCTTCCATTTGCATGAGATAATGTTGAATATATCAGTTTGAAATGATTGTGAAATGATTGGACTGTTAATCATTGGAGACCATAATTTATATACTGACTTCGGCATATGTTAAAACAACAAGGGTTGATACGCCGGTAACTCAACAAAAAAGCAACTTTCCAACTACTACTACTAACCTTAAACCAGAATCACTGAAGTATGAATCTGGCTTCTTCATTTTATGGCATATCATACTTCCTGGGTTATTTAATGTCAAAGCCATCTATGCCGAAGAATAGGGGTGTCGCTCTTTTTAACGTATGTCACCGACAAGTCAATAACAATTCGCTGCTACTTATTTAAGAACACAGGAGTTGGCGCTCGTGGTGTAACATACTTAGTCGTTGGAAACGGACATTGTAAATCGAGTTCAAATTCTAGACTAGGCTGTTTGCATTTTAAATAGTGCTAATACTCTTAGAAAAAGTAATAATCTATCTTTCTTCCAGCTATGGTTAGAATACTAGAACATACTGGCTCTTTAGTCTCGGTATGGCAACTGGTCTTATAGAAGGAAAAATCTGCATTAAAACCTGCTAAACGCAGCATAAAAATTATCCTTGTGTCACCTCCTGTTCGTGTGGAGGAGGTGGGGAATAGATACATTCACCCGTTCACAGGTCACGCAGCAAAGCAAAAAAGGATGATTCTTTCAAAGTAAGTTTATTATTATCACCAATAAAACACATCACGTACCCACATACGGGATTTTCTTTCTATAAACTTATTCTTTTGCAAGGAGCTTCTCGCTCGCATACTCTTGCAAATAAAGAACTTCTGTATAGTTTTAAAAAAATAATTCATTTCTTCATTAATGTTTATTTTCCTTTTTATTATTATTGCAGTATATTTGTTGGCAACTATTATTTGTGTTATCATGTTTCTCATGGTCCCATACCTTTTTCCATTTGTACCTTCATTGGTTTCCTTCTTTGAAAATGCTCGTGGTGTAACGCATATCATCGTGAAAAATGTACTTGTCTACCCGAGTTCAAATCCTGAAAGGAAGTTGTTCGCATTTAATTTTTTTTATAATTCACTTGAGAAAGGTATGAATCCAATTATTCTCTCTCCAGCTATAAGTAAATAGTAGAACGTAAATGACTTATTAACCTTAGTATGGCAACCGGTTTAGACGATGAAGAACTCACAATAGAAACATGGTAAAATCCGCTTAAAAATTTACCTTGAGTCTCATCTTGCTGATGTGGAGATGTTAGGTAAATATATCCCATTCTCACTTGGTCAGCAGACAAGAGACTGAACTTTGCTCACTTTTATAAAAGCCGAACCAATCCTATTTCTATATACTTAGCTCAACGTATAATTTTCCCTACTTGACTGTATTAAAACAATAGGAAAGGACTCTGTCTTAAATCATCATACGGTGCTTACATTTTCTTCTCGAAAAAGAGAGTTTGGAAGTGATCCAGCATAGAAATGGAACTAATTGTTGAAACAACACGTAATGTTATCGATAGTCTACTGAACAAGTTATTAATTTTTTGGGCAGATTTCTACATTAGAATTACAGTTTTGAAATAGACGAGAACCAGAGAGAGAGAGAGAGAGAGAGAGAGAGAGAGAGAGAGAGAGAGAGAGAGAGAGAGAGAGAGAGAGAGAGAGGTGGGGGGAGAGTTCGATTAAGTAGAAGAGCAAAAAAATATTTTGTGCAAAAAATTCAAAGATTTTTCCCTCAAGGTATTCTCCTGTATTCTACTGTATACTTTTTAATTGTTTATTTTAGGGAAGACTCTGTTGATTGGTGGCTAAGGTGCTAGGCTTCGACATCGTAGTAAGCAAGATCAAAATCCAGTCACGCTATTACGTTCATTTTCTGACTGATACACATGGGAAAAGGTATGAACCCCTTATCCCTCCACCAATGGGTTAATAATACCAGTGCTGTTCTACAAGGATGATTTTGGCATTTAATAATTCACGACGTTTGAGATGCCATTAAACAAAGAAACCAACATATTGTTTATCTATCTTGGAATAGCTATATATTAAATTCTTTATGTAAAAAAAACCACATTTTGATTGAATATTTGCGAGTAATGCTGAAAGTTTGTCTTTGGAGATGTTAGCACAATGATTTTGCTAAGTTATTTCTACACTTACCCAACCAGAACACTCCATCACAATTATAATGTGACACAAGGTCAGTTTTTAAGGAGAATTGTTAACTATTTTAAATATGTAATTTTACTTTTTTTGTTTGTTTGGTTTGGTTTTATGGCATATCAAGATTTGTAGGTTATTTAATGCCAAATGCATTATAATTCAAATAAACAGTTCTATTTCAAACAATTCAGTTTAGCATAAGTAAACAGTTTAATTCTATGTAACCCATAGATAGGATCCTATCTGGTGCTACCACTCCGGGCTAGAGTGGACCTGGGAGCAATGGCAGTGAAGGGGTACTCTGCATTCCCCAAAGCTCCACTATTACGGGAACCTCACCATCAGATTGTTTAGTGTCATACCCAGGACAATCATTCTGAGGAGTGTGTCTTACCACTCTATAAAGATACAGTTGGGGTATTCTACCGCCCCAACCGACTGGACAATAAGTTTGGTTTGATAAAGCACAAATAGGGGGTTTCAGAAAAATTGATATAATTTCCTGATCAAATAATGACTTGACCTCTTCACGTTCAAAGAATGTCAAACTTTACATAGAAACGAGCCGAAATTCCATTTTTAATGTTTTTTTTTCTTTTTGAATATAGGAATGCCAATCTTTCGAAAGTAAAGCATATTGAAACATTAAACATATAATTTTGAGTCGTTTCTACACATGATATAAAGATTTGAAATTATTTGAACGAAATTTGGTCAATTTTTTAGATTATGAAATGATTTCAGCTTTTTCTGAAATACACTGCATTAAATTAGATCAGTGTTTTTACACCCTATAGTAGTCATTATTTAACATATATTTGCACAATATCATTATGCACCTTGATATACAATGGGTTTATATATATATATATATATATATATATATATATATATATATATATATATCTTTAAGAAAATCAAAAACCGGTCATATTAGGCTTATAAATTTATTTCCATCCTGTCATGGGTTTTGATATAAATCAAAAATACAAAAAAAACCTAACGGATGGAATTACTCTCAACTTCGGTTTAACTGGACCGAATAATCCCTATATAAATATATTAATATATGCACATAATAGTTGTATATAAAAAGAAACCAAAATTTAAACCAAAATTTTAACCAAAATTTAAAATGGGATTTTGGACCCGAGGCACAGATATATGTATATATACTTAAAATACAAAATATCACCAATAAATACATAAATTCTTACCAATTTATTATAAAATCATAATTTTCTTCTCAAGAGAAAAATATGAGATTTTTTTATCTCTTCTAATTCAAATTGATACCTTTAATACATATCAATACTTGGAACAATTTAACTTTGACATGAAAAACTGAGTTTTTTTGAAATAGAACTGGTTGATCATTTAACTGTGTGTAAACAATAAACTGTACTTAAGCTAAAGTGAGTTGTTTGAAACAGAACTGTTTTTACATTTAACTCTGTATTCGTATTAGATAGAAATAAGTGAAACCATTTAATTGTATTAGAAAAATGAGCTAAGGTACATTTAAAAATATTAATCATATATCTAATATATATGTATAAAAAGGATTTGACGACAAATGATCTACAATGGTTGATATGCCCTAAAACAAAGCAAACCCAAACTAATGAATTCAATTATCATATACATTGTCTTTTAGTAGACTTTTGATCCATAACAACATAATTTTGACTAAAGGTTGAATCATAGTAGGAGCACATGAAAAATAAAATCTCAAGGCTACGTGAACGCAAATAAAAATAAAAGTTTGTGTTTAAACGAAAAGGAATAATTTCCCCTTGAATTGGTAGGCCCCTAAAATTGAAAAAAATCACATTCCTCGGTAGCATTATCCCATCTACTGAAAGTGATGTCAACCTACGCCTAGGTCTATCGATCATATAGAAATCTGATCTATGCAACAGAATGAAACGGGATTTCTTCCAAGCTGTATTCATACAACTATATGGATGCAACTGATGGACGCTAACAAATCCCAGAAGCAACACCCAACAAAACAGCAGCTGGACGTCCAACTACATCCCATCTCACTAACCATTGAAGTGAGACAAATAATACATGCAGGACACTGCTGGAGAAGCAAGGAAAAAATCATACTCAACGTTCTCTGATGGACCCTTACACTTGGAAATGCGATTATCGGTTGACCAACAAGTATTTATTTAAATCAGCTTGGTGTGGACACAGGATGCTGCCTAGAAAACAAACCAAAAGCGATGGATGAAACACGGTTAGAGAGAATCAGAGAAATCCGTGCTCCTAGCTCAACTTGATAATGATGATATCAACAATATTATCAAAAGAAAAAGTTCAGCTTACGAAGGTATATTTTAGACCACCATTGCAGGCATGAACATTGCAGGCAATACTTCAAACAGAGATGATTTATCAAAAAAGTTGGTATACTGTTTGGGCTCTATCCAATGATGTTGCTGCTGTAGATATACTGCTGTCTGTTTAAACCCCTTTACACTTGAGATTCTGAGAACTTCATTATGACATTAATTTGAAGAATTTTTGTTTTCTTTTTCTTTCAAGTTAATATTAGCTTAAAGATAAAATAATATCGAGGGGTGGAATTAAACGGGGACGAGTTATGCTACAACATCTTCAGTAATTCTTTTTATTCTCCTTTTTATAATAACTACTACTACATGTTGTAATACAAGCATTATTATTTACTCATTAGAGTTTTTCACATCAGTTTTAGCTGATGGTTTTTCACTGGAGTTTGAGTGACAAGTCTCCTCAAGTCTCCAGGACTCTTCTCAGTATTCTGGCTTTTCTCACTAATGTAGTAACTTGGATGGTCTCCACTAGTTTGCCAACTTCCAATCCTCCAGGCCCTTTAGTAATCCTATCGTTACTGTTCCAAACGCACCAATAACAATTTCTATAATTGTCACCTGCATGTTCCATAGTTTTTTCTATTCCCTGGCAAAGTCGAGGTACTTATCCTTCTTTTCACATTCTTTCAGTTTTATTCTGTGGTCAGCCAGGAAAGCAAAGTCGACAATTTTGCAAGTTCTCTTATTTTTGTTGATTATTATAAGGTCTGGTCTTCTGGCCGAGATTAGGTGATCCGTGTATATGTCAAAGTCCCATAGGAGTTCATGTGTGTCTTTCTTTGCGAGTTTTTCACACCAGCTCTAACGGCAGATTTTTCGCTGAAGAATTACTGGTATTAAGTCTCCTATGTTTTATAGGACGTTTCTAAACATTCCAGCGAATCCAAACATTGCAGTGGTCATGGTTGTTCCGATTCTTCATCTAGTTTCTCGTTCTTCCCCTCTCTTAGCCAACACCTTGAGGACTGTTCCAAGCTCCAACAACAAGTGATATCACCATTGCTCTCATGTTCTATAGATTTTCAGATCTTTACCTAGATCCACTTATTCGTCAGTCTTTCCGTTTTCTTTGATTTTTACTCAATGTTTCACCAGAACCGCAAACTTTACCGAAAAACCTTCTTCTTCTTCTTCTTCTTCTTCTTCGTCTTATTATTATTATTATTATTATTGTTATTATTATTATTGCTGTTGTTGTTGTTGTTATTATTATTTTCAGTTTGGTTTCTTTGTTTAATGGCATATCAACCTTAATGAGTCATATAATGTCAAAGCTATCCTTTTGGAAGAACAATGGTTGCACTATTTAACATTTTGAAGAAAAATAGAGGTACTGTTTAACTCATAGCTGGGTATAAGGAGGCTAATACCTTTCCTAAGAGTATTAGTCCGAAACTGAACGCAATAGCGTGACTGGAGTTCGAACTCACTTTCTACGATGTGTCTCTCCAGCAAATTAGCCACTTCACCACTGGGAATATCCGTCGTGTCCTCGTGGTTGAAAGGTTAGAGCGCTGAACTGCAGAATTGTAGTAAATGAGTTCGAACTCAAGTCGCGCTATTACGTTCACTTTCAGACAAATACCTTTGGGAAAGGCATGAACCATCATATCCTCCCAGCTAGGGGTTAAATAACATCACAATTGTTGTCCGGGAATGATGTCTTTGGCATTAAATAACCTATGACAGTTGATATGCCATTAAACAACCAACCCAAACAAGGAATCTGCTTTATTATTAGTAATAGTTTACTCTTTCAGAGTTTTTCACACTAGTGGTAACAAATAGGACTTCACTGAAATTCGAGCAAGTATCTTCAGCAAGCCAGCATTCAAGCCGTGAACAGTATCAACTCTTCTACTAATCTCTGCTCATTTTCTTTTCTAAGATCTGTAAGATTGTTTGAATGGCTCCATTTATAACTAACATTACTGTTATCTTCATGTTTGATTATTTTTGCGCTTGTGACGAGTCTCCCTCTATCAGGGTCTGCTCTTTCAATTTTCGACAGTTTGTTTCAGTGTCTGCCGTGGTTACAACGGATAACGGGGAATCGGTTTTCGATTCTAAGGAGAGTACAGAGAAACAGTTTCCACATTCAATAAAGGCAGCAGGTACAGAAATTATCAACTCCTACTACGTAGAAAGTGACGAATAATAAAAGTGCGGGACTCTCATCAAAGCTTTTTTGTATGCATACACTTCAAATTCATTAAAAAAGACCAACCAATTATCATTATTTACTCATTAGATTTTTTTCACATCAGCGTTAGCTGGTGGTTTTTCACTGGATTTTGAGTGATAACAATTCTCCTCAAATCTCCAGGACTCTTCTCGGTATTCTGGCTGTTCTCAATAATGCTGTCGTTTGAATGGTCTCCACTCGGCCGCCAACTTCCAAGTCATCCGGGCCCTTTAATAACCCTTAAGTTACTGTGTCAAAAGCACCAATCACTATTGGCATAATCATCACCTTCATGTTCCATAGTTTTTTTTCAATTCTCAAGCTAGGTCGAGGTACTTATCCTTCTTTTCACATTCTTTCATTTTTATTCTCAGGTCAGCCGGGATAGCAATGTCGACAATTTTGCAAGTTCTCTTTTTTTTATTGATCATTATAAAGTCTGGTCTTCTGGCCGAGATTAGGTGACCCATGTGTATGCCGAAGTCCCACAGGAGTTTATGTGTCTCATTTTCTAGGACAGATGCTGAGTTGTGCATATACCATTTGTTCGTATGGTCAAATTTAAATTTCTTGCACATTTCCCAGTGGATCACCTTGCTCACCCAGTCTTGTCTCGTCTTCTGTGCTAATTTGCTGAATTCACTTTTTATGTGATTGATGGTTTCGTCTGTGTCACCACATAGCCAACATTTGCTATTTTATTGAGTCTTATCTATTCTCAATTTGATATGATTGGTTCTTATGGCATTGTTTTGTGCTGCTATTAGGAGAGATTCTGTTTCTCTCTTGATTATTATTATTATTATTATTATTATTGGAGTTTTTCACATCAGCGTCAGCTGATGGTCTTTCACTGGAGTTTGAGTGACAGCAAGTCTCCTCAAGTCTCCAGGACTCTTCTCAGTATTATGGCCGTTCTCAATAATATTGTTGTTTGGATGGTCTTCATTCGTCCGCCAACTTCCAAGTCCCCCAGTCCCTTTAGTAATCCTTTAGTTACTGTACCAAAAGCACCAATCACAATTGGTATAGTTTTCAACGCCAGCCTTAGCAATGGTTTCCCACTGGAGTTTGAGTGAGTGCAAATTTCCTCCAATTTCCTGGACACCTCTCACTGTTCTTGCCGATCTTAATGATGCTGTTGTCTGCATGGTCTCCCCTTGAAATCTGATTTTTTTTCTTCCTGACCCTTTTACCAGCCCTTTGGAGATTGTTCCGAGCACCCCAGTTACAAATGGCATCATCATCAGCTTCTTATTCTACCGTTTCTTTAGTTATTATTATTATTATTATTATTATTGATGTAAATAATGCTTCTTGTTTGTAAAAGTTGGCGAAGTAACAATGGTCGTTTCGTCGGTTTTTAACCATTCCACAGAATTCGTATTGTATTCAGAAATAACATTGTTGCTCATTCTGTACATTACCCAAAAGCATATTTGTTCGAAATTCCAATTATTATCATTATCATTGCGTCAATCACTTTTACAATCCACGTATTTGACATAATTGTGACTAATGTTTTTCTGTATGTATTCAATTTTATGGTGATTCTTAAGGCTCATTCATTGATTTTTCTTCAGTAAAACAAATAATTTGAACTTTAATTCCACACTACTACAACTACTACTATTATTATTATCATTATTATTATAGTTGTTGTTTTAGTTGTTGTGGCTTCGTATCGCTGTAATGGAATTGGAAGTGTTCGTGTTTGTGTTGGTGGTGAAGGCGGTGATGGCTACAGAAATCATTCAATAGCTTTAGCAGCAACATTAAATTGCTATGCGTGGCTGCGATAAAACTTGCAAAAAGAATTTGGTTATTACAAATAGTAGTTTCAGTAAAGGGAAAGATTACGAATAAGAAGTGGTGGGTGTAATGTAAATGCATAGTTAAACACAGTCGATTGAAGAAGAAGAAGAAGAAGAAGAAGAAGAAGAAGAAGAAGAAGAAGAAGAAGAAGAAGAAATGTAAATAAATAAATAAAGAATGAAAGAATGAAAAGAAAGAAAAACGGAAGGAGTAAGAGAAAAATAGAAGAAAGAAAAATTAAGGAAGACACATAAAAGAATGATGAGAAAGAAAGAAAGAAAGAAAGAAAGAAAGAAAAAGGAAAATAATTCATAGAAGAAGAAGAAGAAGAAGAAGAAGAAGAAGAAGAAGAAGAATCTTCTTGCGTGAGCTAAGAAAGTTGTATATTTCTCAATGGCGACAGTGGTGGAGAATATCTACCAGGCTTTCAAAAGCTGATTTCCAGAAAATGCCTTGCAGTTTTTCCTGCGTGAAAAATGGATGATACACGATTTTTACTCCCAATTCTAAAACATTATTGAGTATTGTCCAATATTAAACTAAATATAATAAATGTAAAATGCAAAGCAACAAAGATAAATGAAGAAAGAGGCAATGAGAAAATAAGAAAAAGAAGGGAGAAGATTTATGGAGAAAAAAAAAAACAGGTAAAAACTCATTTGTCAGAACTTTTTAAAAGAGAAAATATTCAGGAAAAAGAAAAATGAAGGATGATATACGAATAAATAAGGAAGAAAAGAAAGAAGAAACGAAGTTAAAACAGAAGTGTTGGAGATGATGTATGATGTTATGAGGAATGAAAATAGAAGGATGGGACACGAAGTGAATAATTATTTTAAAATAAAAGGAATGAGACAAAAAAGTAAAGACAAGACAATTATTTAAAAGAAAAGAAAAAAGAGAAGAATTAACGTACAGGGATAAGAAATGGGTGACTAATGAAAAAAAAAATAAACGGAAAAAAATATTAACGTGGCATCGTGGAAAAGAAAAAAGAAAAAAAAAAGGAAAATATGGAAGAAGAAGAAGAAGAAGAAGAAGAAGAAGAAGAAGAAGAAGAAGAAGAAGAAGGTTGGTTAGTTGGTAGGTTTATGTTTTAAGGAATACCAATATCAACCTATTTCAACGGTGTTATATATATATATATATATATATATATATATATATATATATATATTATATATATATCATCATCATCATATCGCGCTGGTAGCATGGATATCCCTGACATATATATTATGAACTAAACTGATTTCCGTGATAAAAAGAAGATAATTTCTCTGGAAAAAGAAGGTCATAATTTGTGTATCTGTATTTTTGCATTTATCAACCAATCAGCGCTTTTTTTTTTTTTTAAATTTTGAGAGACTTCGCAGACGACACTATTTGACGTGCCAAATCAAATAGTATAAATAAGCGTAGAAATTAATATTTCTTTAGTAAGTATATGATTGTCTATACTTACTCAACTAACAGTAGGAATTGAATTTATTCCATTATAAACTCAGCTTATTTCTTTTGAGTGAAAGTTTAGCATAATTTTTTTTCTTTTTAGAGTGCGTTGCTTAATGTTTCTTAAATTGAACAAATACGTTTCTGCTTATATAAATCTATTACTTCTATTTCTTCTATAAAATATCTCGCTTACTGATTATTTCATTAAGCATGCAGACATACATTACCACCATAACGGTTGACACACCCAATATATTTTCACTCTTACCCAAAGATTTTTTCATAAGCACAAAATTTGTCCCTTTATTCTAAGGTTATAATTACTGCTGACATTCATTCACAAATATTAACAATTTCTATTGAAAATATATTCGCTGTTACAATTATTATCATTGTTACAAGAAAAAAAATTGTAACGTCTGTTTCTCGAAAAAAATTTTCGCTCATAAATAAAAAAATTAATTAGAATATTGGTTTGTCATTCAATTATATATATATATATATATATATATATATTCATTCACATAGCGTTAATAACCTTCAGAAAGGTACGAATCCAATAATCCTCCTTACAACTAAATTTGAATAGTAGGGTAGACTGAGATCTTTAACCTCTATATGGCAACAGGTCTTGGAGGATAATTAACTTGAAGAACGGTATATATATATATATATATATATATATATATATATATATATATATATGTATATGTGTGTGTGTGTGTGTGTGTGTGTGTGTGTTGAAAAGATAGATTTATTGTGAATGTGAGAGTATGATACAAATGTATGGAAAGTGTTTGATTTATCCGACTTTACATATATTTCTATCACACACACACACACACACACACACACACACACATATATATATATATGTATATATATGATTTGTTGGCAAATAGTTTGAATGTAACTATTTGTAAACGAGCTGTTAGACCTCATGTGTTTGAACAATGTTAAATAATATCAAATACTGCTTTTTAATATTAGTAATTTATTAATTATTCCTATCAAATATAAATAATTTGCACCAAGTTGTATGGCTTTAAATAATAATAATAATAATAATAATAATAATAATAATAATAATAATAATAATTCTTTTCACCCATGGATAGGACTACAACCAACACCAACCCACTGGGTCTGAGTAGACCAGAGAGTAGTAAACAGGTACTCCACTTTCCCCAAAATTTCGAGACTGGAGGCACACCATCAGATGCAGTATAGTTTAGTGGTATGAGATTCGTTAGGGGAAATCAGAATCAAAAGAGTACAAAACTGTATCAAATGAAAAAAATGTTTGGGTTAGATGATGAGGAAAGAGAAAAAATAATTTGATAAAAGAACAAGTGAAAGTAGAAAAAAACGAGTTAGAAAGAAATTAAATGATCAAAAACCGAAAGGAGAGAAGGTTGAAAAAAGAATCGAAAAAATCGAATGAAGAAGAAGAAGAAGAAGAAGAAGAAGAAGAAGAAGAAGAAGAAGAAGAAGAAGAAGAAGAAGAAGGCGTCTGGAAATAATGAAGAAGATAGATTTCATAAAGTGACTGCAGACGATGCTATCATAGTATGAAAGATGGTGGCTCGCTCAGCCAACCGAATATGAAGGGACTTTGGAGCAGAAAGGAAATAGGGAAAGTTGAATTATTTTGAAGGAAACGTGTAGTAAAGAGAAAATAAAGGTTCGGCGGAGACCTCAGGATCCAAAGTGAAGTAAGGAGGAGGAGGAGGAGCTCATCGTTTTTATACACGAAAAATGTAAAACCGGAAATGATTGAAGAATGAAGGATTAAAATGAGTAATTGGCTGTTCAGTTTTAAAATTGCCGAGATCGACACCGAATAAAAGCCTGGTTGTTGACTCTTAATTTTCAAAGCAAAAATAACTTACCGATTTCGAAGGAGCCCTTTTTAAAACAATTGAGTCGTATGGACATGAGGTTTTTATTATTACTCAAATATATGTTTTATGTTGAATAAAATATTAGTTTAGAACTATTCGCACTTTTGCTAGATTTGGTTTTATGGCATTGCAGGTAATTTAATACTAAACCCGGTTTATTATTATGTATAATATATGATTTGTAAACCTAAGTCAACAAAGTGGAATACTTTAAAATATTGCTATGCATCATTAACAATTCAATTAAACATCAGTCATTTGTTTAAAACATCAGTAATTTGGTTACACACAGTTAAGTGATAAAACAATTCTATTTCTAACAATTCAATTAAGTATGAGTCAACGAAGTTAAATGGTTACAAGTATTGCTATGCATCACTAACAATTCAATTAAACATCAGTCATTTGTTTACATACAATGAAATAGCCAAATAGTTCGTTTTCTCACAATCTCATTTAGTATAACTCGTTTGTTTACGCAGTTTAAACGTCACAGAGTTTTACCCATAGATAGGACTCTATCAGCTATTACCATTCCGGGCCAAAGGGGATCTTGGAGCAATGGAATGAAGGAGTACTCTGCATTCCCCAAATAATTCAGGCCTCGCTATCGGATTGTTTAATGTCATATCCAGGACACTCGTTGGTGTTGGGTGCTCACCTCTCTGCAGAGATGCAATAAGTGTATTCTACAGCACTGGCCGATTTGGCTGTATTCGTATTTTACTAGAAATTCAAAATTCTATAATTACTCTTGACGAAAAAGAAGTAAAATCTGCATATATTCTTGTCTAAAATATAAATAAATGCGAAATATCATTTTAAGATTATAAGAATTCATTTTTCCGTTTATAGCCTGAGCAGTGCACACATGTACGGCAGTAAACCGAAATAAAAAAAAAAAACAACACATTTTTAATGTACTTTTCAATTTCAACGTCACTTGAGGCTGCAAGCGTGGCACAACCAATAAAAATGAATGAATCATCAAAACATGCAAGCTTAATAGTACTCTAAGTGAAGGGATCCCCATGTCTTGATATTACTGCAACTTTTATAAAGTCATAACAGCAATATTAAATTAGTACATAGAAATATCAATAAATCATTAAAACATTGTATACGGATCTATTTTAGACATTTATTTTCTATTGCTAATATATGAACAGTAGTGTAGAATTTTATCATCGTACACTGAGTATTATAAAGAAAGAGTTTCCGATGGAAATGTTGCTTAGAGGAATGCCAATTTTTTTATGCAATTAAGCTTTTTAGTTTCACGCAACTTGTATGAGTTTCTAAGATATTCATATTAATATTTTTATCACTTTCTTCTTCGTTATTTTCTATGTGCCTTTGATATATATATATATATATATATATATATATATATATATATATATATATATATACCAACCCCTCAGCTCGGGTTTGGATATGACACAAAGTCAATTTTTAAGCGGAGTTAAACAGGTTTAGCTGGAGGGAGAATAATTGGATTCATACCTTTCCCAAGGGTATTAGTGCTACGTGAAATGCAACCAGTCTCGCCCAGGATTTGAACTAGTGTCCATTTCCTAAGATGATAACCATTACACCACAAGCACCTCCATATATATATATATATATATATATATATATATATATATATATATATGTGTGTGTGTGTGTGTGTGTGTGTGTGTGTGATTCTCCTCTTCGATTAGAGCTTTGCAAAAAAAACAAACGTTATACATAAAAGTAAAAGTAATTATTCTTTAGGAGATTGCATCTCTGAAAAGAATATAAACGAAGGTTTAACTTCAACTACCTTATCAAGACGACTCACCATGCCTCTTTCTGACACTAGTTCAATAGCCCAACATCTAAAAAAAACCATTCCTGCCCTAAAATTTAATTTCGAAAACTTCTTACCGATAAGACATCAATACCAGAGCAACAAAATAACAAACAACGGCAACAGATTCTTGAACCCCAACACATAAAAAATAATCATCCTAAACTCAATAGAATTGATTTTGATTCCAGTGATAATGTATTAAAATGTCTTTAGCAGTTGCTGCTAATTATAGAATACGAATGCTGCAACAATGCACCAATATTAACAATAAACACTTAATTCTTACAAAGTAGTAATGTACGTGCAAAGGTTATATTGCTTTCGTAATACCTATCCCTCGATGATGGCCCGAGAGAATGACGAAAGTACCAGGGAACCAATTAATTATGGAGGGTATATTAACTAAATCTGGTCGGATATATAACTTCGCTAAGGCAACTTTAAAGGCTAAATACAAAGATATGTTGACAAAAAATGTATACATTATACAATCAAATATATATATATATATATATATGAGAAAAAATGTTCAAAAAGACTGGATATATTATACTGCTCAAAGGCCGACCAGAATATAAAAATATAACTGCAGTAAATAAAAAAAAGAAAAAGAAAAATTAAATCAGACCTTCTTATTTTTATTCCATGAATAGTAGTTCCATTTTTTCACTTAACCTACTACTAATGGAATGATCAAGTAAGGTAAAAGATTTTTAGCTTTGAGTATATATATATAAAGGAATCTCCTATAGATCTTGTCGCATGAAATCCTAACAGCTCAGTTAATGATCTACTGGACGCAAGGACGAGCTCATAAGTGATGTGCTCCTATGGACCCCCACATATGGCCGTGCAAAAGCAGGACGACCAGCTCGAACATACATACAGCAACTATGTGAGGACACAGGATGTAACCCTGAAGACCTGCCGGAGGCGATGAGTGATAGGGAGAAGTGGCGAGAGAGGGTCAGGGAGATCCGTGCAGGCGGCATGACATGATGATGATGATGGATTACTTATACAAGTGATTTGTGTACAGTAGAATTTTTTTTATGTAGAACCAGGTACATTCGAGGATATGGTAATAAAAGCAGAATCGCATACCAATGTGTCGGATGGTCTCTGGTACAACATTCAGCAGATTTTGAATTTAGAGGGTTTTTTTCCTAGACCGGTTACCCTGCCAAAGATAGAATGGATATCAGCCTTACAAATTTACCCATTGCTGGGTGGATATATATATATATATATATATAGTAATATATTTAAGTCTTTAGTATGATTCAACCTGGGAATGAACCCAATACCGGCCCATTGGCATAATAGAGCGTTCGCCAATGGCCCAGGATGCCGGGGTTCAATCACAGGTCGAGTCATACCGAAGACTAAAAAAAAATGGTTCTTGATGCTTATTTGCTTAACAGTCAGCATTATAAGGTATGGATCAAGAGTAAGTAGTGTAATCCTAGGAAAGGAGTAGCGCCTTCCCCTACACCTCGGTGTAGTAGCTATTGAAAAGAAAGCCTTCGTGTTGCCAATGACAACGGTCACCAACTTACTATATATATGATGAACAATGATGAGAGTTCTATAAACTGATGTCATATTTTTTCATGATCTTTGTTTTGTTGTAAATTTGTGTTTGCGATTGGATGTACAGCCATTTGCACCCAATAACCGTGGCTTATATGGGTAAGCGTTTTTGGGTCATCTTTTCAAGTCGTTCACAAGATAGAGAAAGCTGTACCATTACAAAAAATGACTGCTATTGTATTCAGTCAGCGATCGTCTATTTCTTACCTCCCACGTGTGACGTTTAAACTGTGTGGCGTACTTTTCCTGCTCTCGTCATCAACTCTTTTTTTGCCATGGGATTTCATCCAAGAGTTCAAACTTGAAACAGAAACGGAAAAAAATAAACACTCTTGTGAATTGTTTTAAGAGGTCATTGCTTTTACTGTGCATCTATCATAATAACATTGCCAGTAAAGGTGAACTGTATACGGTCCATCAGATGGTAGAATGTTAGCAAACATTTTAAGATGGACCATCCGCCCTTCGGCAGCACATGGGTTTTGAGTAAATACATCCTTACCAGTTAAGCCTTGTGTTGGAACAGGTTTAGTCGCAAATGACCCAATTTTTTTGTCATTGACTACAAAAACTACTCAATAATGCCCCAAAATACTTTTTTATAACAGAGATAGAAAATAGTTAACGAATTTGGAAAAGCTTATTTTTAAGCAAAAAGGATACTTACACTAAGTATAATAAATATAGTTGAATAATAAGAAAGCAACTACAATATATATATATATATATGCAAATTTCATTAAACATAATAGACATTTTATGTCTACATATTTTCTTTTGGATCCGTTCGAATTCCCGTATTACTTTTATTGTATTCTGGGGGAATTGATTTATGTATTGTCCATAGTTGCATGCATCCCTAGTACTTTCTGCCCGACTTTGGGCCATCATCAGGGGAGGATCTACTACAAAAGTGATGTAACTTTTGTTTTAGCACATTACAACTGTGTAAGGGCGTCTTTGCCGTTGAAGGTTTTGGCGTTTGTTTTTGAATGTGATTCTATATTTAGTGCCAGTAGCTAAAGACATTTAAGTACATTAGCACTGGTTTGAAAATTAATTCTATTAAGTGTTGGCTGCAGGTTTCTGATATGTAATGCTTCGAGAATCTGAAGTTTTTGTTTATTATTTTCAGATTCTCGAAGCATTACATATCAGAAACCTGCAGCCAACACTTAATAGAATTAATTTTCAAACCAGTGCTAATGTACTTAAATGTCTTTAGCTACTGGCACTAAATATAGAATCACGTTCAAAAACAAACCCCAAAACCTTCAACGGCAAAGACGCCCTTACACAGTTGTAATATGCTAAAACAAAAGTTACATCACTTTTGTAGTAGATCCTCCCCTGATGATGGCCCAAAGTCGGGCAGAAAGTACTAGGGATACATGCAACTATGGACAATACATAAATCAATTCCCCCAGAATACAATAAAAGTAATACGGGAATTCGAACGGATCCAAAAGAAAATATGTAGACATAAAATGTCTATTATGTTTAATGAAATTTGCATTAACGAAGAAATGCTGCCTAAATATATATATATATATATATATATATATATATACTCTTTAGTATGTATATAACATTCAACAATTAATATTGTTACGTCTCTTCTCTCCTGTCTGGAGGATATTCTCGATATTTTCATATTTCCTGTCCCGGAAATGACGGCGAAGAAGTACGTAAGCGAACAAAAATTTACGATTCGTCCTACTACCTAAGGTGACTCGTAAAGGCTGTGTCACGGATAATAATAATAATAATAATAATAATAATAATAATAATAATAATAATAGAATGCTTTTCCCCAAGAGCATTAGCGCGAAATGAAACGGGAACAGCCTTGTCCTGGATTTGAACACAGAGCGTCGATTTCATTTCCAACAAAAGCAGTTAAACAAATTAGCCTCCCGTTTTTTATCGAGAGTATTGTAAAAATAAAAAAAAATAAGCCTCCATCAACACGAGTGGTGTAAGTGTTAGCAAGCTAGACCAGCAAACCTTCACGAATGAGTCCGAGTCTCATTGGGTGCCTAATTCATACGCCCTTGTGTCACATCTAAACGAAAACTTAGTGAATTACAAAAGGATAATTAGCAAGCGGGCAAAAAAGCGTTAAAAGAAAGACATATAACCGTATAGCTTCTTTTAATAACATGCTAAAACATGCTTTAACATGAATCAACTCTATTTGGTAAGGCAGGATCTTCAGGTGAGTGATTCCTTTTCATGATATTCGTCAGATCTCTGCAGCTTTTTTTCTTTATAGTCATTGAATAAATGTGAAAAATGACACAAACAAGGGATAAACAAAGAACCAGTAAAAAGTTAATACGACAAATATATTTATATGCACAAAACTTTTCCACACGAATTTTACTATCAAAGGATCTTCCTAAACAATTCGATACTACTTCAAAATAGAGTTGTAAGTTCAAAGTATTTTAATAACTGATAGTAAACTAATTTACTAAGCTTTTTGCTTAAATGTGGCAGAAGGCCATATGTTGTACGCTCATATGCAGATTCATGCAGAACACAACGACACAATGAAGACGAGCAACACAGTCTTTTAGAAAAATATACCTCTCACTTTATTTGAAAGGTTGTGTGTGAGAGGGAGTTGGAGACTGAACAAAGACTGCAACATTTTGACCTCCCCATCCCCTCCGGACATCGCCGTGTGTCGTTCTCGTTCTCCTGGGCTGCTCAACTGAGGACCTAGGGGCCCAGCCTCTCTGGGACATGTTCTCATTACAGCATCTTCTCACCAACTGATCTGGTCTCCAAACTCACTGACTTGCTGTCTTCACCGAGTCATATTATAGTTCCATCGCCCACTCAATCTTTGGAATGGCATGTTTGATCGTCATCAAGCGGAAATAACTGTCATGCAGTTCACAGGTCACTCTCTTCCGGTGCATCAGTCTATGACTGCACCGCGGGATTTTACCTTGTCCCATATTGTCAGCCAAGCCCGCCTACGACAATGGAATATACATTTCCGCCGTCTTTGGAATGGCATGTCTGGCCGGGTCGAAGGTCAATATACAGCACATATTGTTGCATACTGACCTTTGACCAAGCTGTCAAACAGAGATGCACCTGTTTAAATAAGCGGAAGATCACATGATATAATCGGAAGTCGTAGGCGTTATGAAAGGATATATGCAAATGTCTGCTGAAGTCTGTTGCAGTCTGTAAGGGCCACGTTAGAGTCAGCTTGCAGTTACTGAGAGCGTCCAGCTGGGTCGTGTGACCCACACCGGGCCTCCGGTTGAGCACTCCCGGCCGAGAAGCTGAAGAAGTGCAAAGTGGAGACATGAAAATAACACAGCAGTCTATGGTCAAGAGAAGAAGTTATGGGTCAATATAGCAATCTGTCTTTATCTTTCTTAGTCTATCTCCCTGGCTTCCTCCGTCTCTCACACCACAGAGGCTTCAAACCCTTACGAAACAATAAAAAGACATTAGTATTTTTATAAAGAAAATCATGACCATTCTTCATCCATGCATATCCCTCATTATGCTATACAATAGTATAAAGAGGGCACTCAATGAAACTCAAAAACACTCGTGGAGGTTTACTAAACAAGTTTTTTAAGTATAATTAAAATCAGTCGGCAGATAATACTTTTGTGTCTCAAAATATATCTTTAACTATCGATGAACAACAAGATCCTTATCTCTTTAAACTAACAGATTCTTCGCTGGAACTTTACTGAAAGTAAATAAATAAATCTTCTGATATGCCAGTGTCTATCCAAAAATGACAGCAGAGGTAAAATATAATTGAAGGTTGAAGAATATCAAAGGAAGAAAAGAAAGACAGGACATTAATAGATATAGGACAGAAAACGTATAAGACTTTTTAAAAAACTCAGCCATACAGACGTCGTCCCATGCATGTTTAATTGTTTCTATGCTTTTGAAATAAATGTAAATCGCGAAAAAAGCTAATATCCCGCTATAAATATCTTTGCCTTGTGCTTTACTTTAATATTTACAAAACATTGCACCGATATACCTCTCCTTTCTCTCTCACTCTTTCTCTTTCTCTTTCTCTCTCTCTCTCTCTCTCTCTCTCTCGGACACACACGCACACTCTTACACACAAAAGTGGTAATTTACTAAGCTTTTTGCTTAGATGTGGCACAAGGCCATATGAAAGGGGCACCCAATGAGACTCTTAGACACAAAAGTGAACCAAGTCTTTGGGGGTCTAATCAAATGCATTATCGTTGTAAATGAAGAAAATGTTCGCGAGGAAACTCTCCAGCCATAGGCAAACCGATTGAAACAACAGCTCTTGGTTCTCGTTGGACCAATAAAAAGGAACTGGAGGAATGACATATGATAATCGCCGAAGATCATATTTCGTTTAAGTTATTTTCATGGGCTGGTTGTGGGGTACTACTATACTTCACCTTTTTAATATAATAATCAACAAAGATGATAATCCTCTTCTGGAATCTAATTTTGGATATAGTCCCTTGCGCTAAAAAAATTATCTGATTTTGAGAAGTACAGTTAGACATTGTTTCATCTCCTTTCCAATTTTAATTTCTACGAGCAACTTCAGAAGCTTTGAAGTTTGGGTAAAAAGTAATGCAACGACATTGCTCGATTAGCAATAGAAGATTACCCAATTATTTTCCATACCTAAGGGTACATTTTGCTTCTGCTTTATTTTTATATACAGGTGAGATATTTGAGATTTCAGCTCCAGAAAATTTTATCAAATTTTCCTTGAATCCTGATTATTTAATCCATCGTATTAATCACAACTGCCAGTTTCACGTTTTTACGATAAAGAAAACTTAATTTTTCTAATCCACTGGATTTATTACTTTCTAACCTGTCTTTTATTAATTTTATTCCATTATTGGCCTAATGAGTAGAGTGTTCGCCAATGGTCTAGGAGACCGGGTTTCAATCCCAGGTTGAGTCATACCAAAAACTCAAAAAAATGGTACTTGATGCTGTGACGGCAAATTGTCTAAAATCCCTAAACGGGACTTTATTTTCGCACGTGTGAAGACGGGGCAGGTTGGCACTTGATCCCCTACAGAAATAAGTCCTGTTCAGAGTTCTTTTCTCAGGCAGATAAGAACTGGCATATTACGTGAGGGAATAATTTAGGGCCAGACTGGCCACCGCTGGCAAAGGGGTCCAAAATTTCACACTATCACACACCCACCAGGCCGCTAAACTTCTTCCCCTTCCGATAATAGAAGAATACGGGCCTATAGGTCTTAGTTGTAATAATATTAATATTGCTACCGTCGGCAACTCCGGTTTCCCGTGTGATACTTTAGGAATTAATAGGACAGTTCTAAGCAAGATAATGTAAGGCGAATAGAAGCTGAAAGGAAAGCATGGAATAATAACATAGACCACATGGTAAAATGAAAATACATAAATTCTTTACTACGGTTATATACATATATATGTTCAAAGTGTCAAAAATATATAATAGGATAGTCCATGAATATAAATGTCTTTTCCTGGCTTTTATCCTTTTTCAAATTGAGAGAGAATGGTAAACAAAATTTGGGTGTAAAGGAAGAATGTCCCAAAGTTACTTATCTTATTTTTTTGACGGGGTTCCACTGGAGAATTTCTCTTCTTTCACGGGCTAATAGGCTTGGTACTGTTTTTAATGCTGGCTTGAGAGACTCAGGTCTCTCATGTCTCAGTCTTTTGTCTTTAGCCCGGAGTGAAATGGCTATCGTCCGTCTGCCACGAGACTTGTCCAAAAACTGCCTTTTTTTGTATTTACTTCCGTTGAGGGGAAGGGAACCCCACTTCCGTTTGGGGTCCCCCCACCAATCATTTGGCTTCATTTTTTTCTTTCCCCTTCCGATGTCCGGCGACCCAAGGTCACTTAAGTGCGAACATCTGTGTGACCCTTTTCTCTCCTAACGGTCACTTTTTGACTGCTAGATAATTTTAGTTCAACGGGGGGGGGGGTATCATTCCCACCTCCTCGTCTCCGTGAGCCATCACGTGACACCTCCCCGCTTAAGAGAAGAAAGGGAGATGAATAGAAATACCATAGAAAAAAAAAAGGCAATTCAATTCACTGTTCTTTCTCCTTTTCTTTCACTTTTTTTTTTTTTCACTTTACTTTTCTTTCATCCCCTTTCTTCTTCACGCTTTGACGAATTCTTTCCTTTTCCTTTTTTTTCGTCCTTCCTAATTTTCACTATAGGGGAAAACAATTTCTCTTCTCTTTCTTTCTCTCTCTCCCTTTTCTTTTTCTTTAATCTTGTTTTCCTTTCTTTCTTTTTCTCTATCGGCTTTTGGCCGTATCATATTTCAAACCTTGAGGAGGTAACTCTCTTTTTCTTTCTTTCTTTGTCACTTTTGACGACTTTATAATTTTAATTGTCAAGCTTTGGGGAAAAAACTTCCTTTTCTTTTCTCTCTTTCCCCTATTCGTCACTTGTTGACGAACCACTTTCTCGTCCATCTCATATTTCAACATAGGGGACGAGAATTCCTCATTTCCTTTAGTTTCTCTCTCTCTCTTTCTTTCTCTCAACAACTATGAGGGAATATTCTGCTACTACATTTTCGTAGGGCGTTAGAGAAATAAACCTGGGTATTTTTTTTATTAATTTCTCTAAGTCCCCTCTCTCTGAAATAGACAACTGTCTTAATTTCTCCTCGAATTTATTCGGCATTGCTGAGTTCTCAATTTTTCGAGGTTGGCCTTCTTGACGGACATACCTCTTCAATTTGTTTGTGTGACACACTTGTGTCTTCTTCTTTCCCTCGTTGGTATCAATTCTGTATGTCCTCTTGTCTATTCTCTGTGATATTACGTAGGGACCTATATATCTTCCACCACAGTGGGGTCCTTTATTTGATGATAGTAGCAGGACTTCATCGCCCTTCTTAAATTCTTCCTTCTTAGTCACTTGTGAGGGTCCTCTTATTTTCCTCTTATCCTCTCGATAAGTATTAGGGAATTTATTCCTAATACTCGTTGGACCTTCATCTTTTCTCTGACGACTGGCCCTTTTCTCTTTCCGTTTATTGAGGTGTGGAAGGTTCACTTCTTTTCTTTCCACCTTCTCACTTTGCGAGCGACTATGTCGTTTGTGCCGCCCACGTGGCTCAGCCGCCATCTTGTCTCCATGCTGGGCGTTCGTTCTCGCCATCTTTCTTTCTTCATTTATGGCGCTTATTTTCGCCATCTTTTTCGGGTGACACTTTTTAGTTTTTACTTCATTTCCCAGTATGAGGGAAATTCCTTTCATAGGTAGTTTATCTACCACCCCAACTCGAATTGGTCCGTTTTTCCACTGGGACATTAGGGTTATTTTACACAGCGGTATTTTTACCCTCTTTCCGCCGATACCCTCTATCATCACAGTCTCACGTGTTGCTTCTATTACCCTTTTAGGTAATTTACTTCGCAGAAGTAACGACTGAGATGCTCCGGTATCTCGTAAAATTGAGACTTCCACTGGTCCTCCGTGTGGGCCTCTTATCATCCCTTTTTTCATCCAGGGTCGATAGGATTGGTTCCCTCTAGGTGTTGTTACAGCTCCTTGAGGTTTTCTCGGCTGGGTCTGGTTTCTATCAGGACCTTTTCCAAGCTGACACCTTATGGCTATGTGACCAGCCTTTCCGCATTTGTAGCAGACCACTGTTCTGCTGCTACTTTGGAAGGTCCTTCTATTTTCTTCCTTGGGTCTTCCTTCAGGGCTTAACTCAGCTTTGAATTTCACTCTGTTTCCCGTGAACGTTTTTTCCTTCGTTTTTCGGTGTGTGAGGATGTATTCGTCTGCTAGTGCGGCCATTTCATAGGTCACGTCAGTTTTTCTTTCACTTAGGTGAACCCTGACTTCTTCTGGCACACAGTTTAAGAATTCTTCAGCTAATATTAGCTGCCGGAGTTTCTCAGCATCTCCGTCTATCCTCTTAGAGTCACACCACTTATCCAGCGCGTTCTCTTTTTCCCGCAGAAATTCCACATAAGACTGGTTTTCAGTTTTTCTCTGTGTTCTGAATTTCTGTCTATAAGCTTCTGGGACCAATTCGAAGCTTTAAAGAACCGCTGCTTTCACCAAATCATAGTCGGCGCAATTTTCTGTCGGCAGAGTTGCATATGCTCTCTGTGCTTTTCCTGTCAGCACAGTTTGGAGTAGCATCGACCAGCATTCTTTCGGCCATCCAAGATTTAATGCAGTTCGCTCAAAATGTGCGAAGTATCCGTCCACGTTGGCTTCTTCAAATTTTGGGACTAGCCTCGCTTGCTTCGTTACTTCGAAACTGTCATGGCTTTCTTTGCGTCCTCTTATTGCCAAGTCGACTTCTCGCAGCCTTGTTTCTTGCTGAATTTTTATTTTCTCCAGTTCCATTTTATTTCTCTGTAGTTCAATTTGTGCTTGTATTTTAATTTTCTCCAGTTCAATTTCTTCTGGAGTCATTCTTATCATTTCCGTTGGTAGCTCTTCTAATACTGCTTCCTCGAAAACATTTTCGTCCACCATGTGACTTGCTATCTCTCTCACGAGTTCATGCTTTCTCATAGAATTCTGAACATTTAACTCAAGCTTCTCGCCAATTTTTATTATCTCGCTTTTTCTCAGCCTCTCCACCTTTTCCATGGAGGGTTCTTTTAAAAAGTTCTCTATTTTGTCCATTTTTAAAAAAATTTTTTTTTTTTTAAATTTTTTCAAACAGTTATATCAACAAGTAATTTGACCGTTTCGACGATATTCCTTTTTTTCTTTCACGGTCTCCCAGGGTAGATTTAGACGGCAGGAATTGTCACACGACTACTAGCAATAAATATTATTAATAATAATCATTCCGGAAACGAGCCCCCATTTTTGGTCTGTGACGGCAAATTGTCTAAAATCCCTAAACGGGACTTTATTTTCGCACGTGTGAAGACGGGGCAGGTTGGCACTTGATCCCCTACAGAAATAAGTCCTGTTCAGAGTTCTTTTCTCAGGCAGATAAGAACTGGCATATTACGTGAGGGAATAATTTAGGGCCAGACTGGCCACCGCTGGCAAAGGGGTCCAAAATTTCACACTATCACACACCCACCAGGCCGCTAAACTTCTTCCCCTTCCGATAATAGAAGAATACGGGCCTATAGGTCTTAGTTGTAATAATATTAATATTGCTACCGTCGGCAACTCCGGTTTCCCGTGTGATACTTTAGGAATTAATAGGACAGTTCTAAGCAAGATAATGTAAGGCGAATAGAAGCTGAAAGGAAAGCATGGAATAATAACATAGACCACATGGTAAAATGAAAATACATAAATTCTTTACTACGGTTATATACATATATATGTTCAAAGTGTCAAAAATATATAATAGGATAGTCCATGAATATAAATGTCTTTTCCTGGCTTTTATCCTTTTTCAAATTGAGAGAGAATGGTAAACAAAATTTGGGTGTAAAGGAAGAATGTCCCAAAGTTACTTATCTTATTTTTTTGACGGGGTTCCACTGGAGAATTTCTCTTCTTTCACGGGCTAATAGGCTTGGTACTGTTTTTAATGCTGGCTTGAGAGACTCAGGTCTCTCATGTCTCAGTCTTTTGTCTTTAGCCCGGAGTGAAATGGCTATCGTCCGTCTGCCACGAGACTTGTCCAAAAACTGCCTTTTTTTGTATTTACTTCCGTTGAGGGGAAGGGAACCCCACTTCCGTTTGGGGTCCCCCCACCAATCATTTGGCTTCATTTTTTTCTTTCCCCTTCCGATGTCCGGCGACCCAAGGTCACTTAAGTGCGAACATCTGTGTGACCCTTTTCTCTCCTAACGGTCACTTTTTGACTGCTAGATAATTTTAGTTCAACGGGGGGGGGTATCATTCCCACCTCCTCGTCTCCGTGAGCCATCACGTGACAATGCCACCTTGCTAAGCACTCAGCATTATAAGGTAAAGATCAAGGGTAAAGTGGAGCAATCCAGGGAAAGGAGTAGCGCCCTTCCCTACACCTCGGTGTTGTAGCTATTGAAAAGAGAGCCTTGAGGTCACCCGCAACTTTACCTATTTCATTCTGAAATTATGATAATTACGACATAAATTGAATAATTTTTTTGAAAAAGCATTCCTTACATTTGAAAAATCAGTACTTCACTAAATAAGATAATTTCTATTATCTCCAACGAATTCTTCTTTATTATTCTCTACACATTGCGGTCAGCTATACACATGTTCGTTGCTATACTCACGATGTTTACGTCACTGCATTCTTCGAAATGTAGAGATTGCAGCAACCAAAATGAGTATAGTAGTTTGCAATGTGCAAACAACAACAACAATAATAATAATGGGAATTTTAAACGACTGATAACATCTCACACGAGAAAACCTTGCTAAGAAAAGGAAACTTTAAGAGAGAAACAGAATCTCTCCTAATAGCAGCACAAAACAACGCCATAGAACCAATCATATCGAAGCAAGAATCGATAAGACCCAATAAAATAGCAAATGTAGGCTATGCGGTGACAGAGATGAAACTACCAATCACATAAGAGAATTTGGCCATACGAACAAATGGTAAATGCACAACCCAACAACCCAACTCTTGAACATACAGACGGATCACCGAATTTCGGTCAGAAGACCAGAACTTATAATAATCAACAACAAAAAAAAAAGAAAAAAGAAAAGAAAAACTGCAAATTGTCCCTTCTGACCATAGAATAAAACTGAAAGAAAGTGAAAAGAAGAATAAGTACCTCTACCTTGCAAGGGAATGGAAAAACTATGGAACATAAAGGTAACGATTATACCAATTGTGATTGGTGCTTTCGGTACAATTACAAAAGGATTATTCAAAATACTGGAGGACTTGGAAATCGGAGGACGAGTAGAGACCATCGAAACTACACCATTGTTGATTACAGCGAAAATACTGAGAAGAGTACTGGAGACTTGAGGAGACTTGTCACTCAAACTCCAGTGAAAGAACATCAGCTAAAACTGATGTGAAAAATTCTCAAAGAGTAAATAATAATAATAATAATAATAATAATGATAATGGGGGAGATGGCAAAGAGTAAAATAAAAAAAAAATAATTGTAATAATGGGGGAGATGGCACGAAGCCAGACCAACAACTGTATGTAAGAGAAGCTGAACAAATTTGGAAGTAAAATATAGTAACCAAGAGAACATAACAAAAAAGCAGAACGGATAAGCAACATGGGAAAATAATTAGAAGGACTCGAAGAAGGACCGAAATTGAAAATACACATCGATTTACTGAATACAACACTAAAGGAAAAAAACTGTCAAATCGGCAAACGCCAGGCTATGATGGAATGCATGGTTTTTGGTTTAAAAATTCACCTCCATCCTTGACAAACTAGCACTTGAAATGAAAATAAATAGATGCCTACAAGAAGCAGACGAACCCCAAGAGATGATCAAAGGAGAGACCACATTGATCGAAAAATATCCCCTCAGAGGAACCGTCCCTAATAACTATATACCAATAATCTGGTTACCTCTGATGTGAAAGGGAAAGGTATGAATCCAGTTATTCTCCCTCCAGCTATGGGTAAATAGTAGGACAGACTAAGTTCTTCAGCCATGGTGAGGCAACTAGTCTAGGAGAAGGAAAACTCTGAATTCAAACCTGTTAAACTCCGCTTCAAAATTGACCTTGTGTCATATCCTGCCCGAGCGGAGGGGTTGGGTAAATAGTACCTCTGATGTGAAAAATATTAACTGTACAAATAATGGAAGATATTTACCACTCGCTAACAAGCCGTGGATTTTTACCCGAGGAACAGAAAGGATGCCACAAAGGATCCAGAAGCACAGGAGAGCTACTCTACTCAGATCAGCACATCCTCAACGAGAGCAAGACGAGACGGAAAAATCTAGCTATGGCCTGGATTAACTACAAAAAAGCCATGACAGTTTCCACAAAGCTCGATCATAAACAATCGCCAAATGCATAAGATATCAGATGAAGTCATAAACTTAATCGAGAAAACCATAAAAACCTGGAGAGAGAAATTGACAACAGGAGGGCAAAGCTTGGCTGAAGTGAAGATCCAAATAGATATATTCCAGGGTGATGCACTATCACTATAAGTATTCGTAATAGCGATGATACCATTCAACCACACTCTCAGGAAATGCACCGCCGGAAACGAACTTACTAAATCTCAGGAAAAGATCAATAACCCAATGTTCATGGACGATATCAAACTTTTTGCAAAAAATGAAAAATAATCGGAAAGTCTAATTCATGCAGTGAGGATATATTGTCAGAATAGAGGGATGGAATTTGCCATTGAAAAATGTGCCATGCTAATAATGAAAAGCGGGAAACGACACATGACGGACGGAATGGAACTACCAAATCAAGAAAAAATTAGAATGATCGGAGAAAAGGAAACTGACATCATCAAACAATGGGAGATGAAAGAAAAAATTAAGAAAGAATACTCAGGAGAACCAGAAAGACAAAACTATATTGCAGGAACCTCATCAAATGGGATAATTACCTGGGCTGTCTGCTTCATAAGATATTTGGGACCATTCTTGAAGTAGACCAGTGAAGAACTTAAACAAATGGACCAGAAAACAATGAAACTAATGACTATGCATAAGGCATTACACTCCAGAGATGACATTGACAGATTATATGTGTCAAGAAAAGAAGGAGGAAGAGGACATACCAGCATGAAGACAGAGTCAACGAATCGATACAACGACTCGAAAACAACATAAAAAAACTCGGAGGAAGACTTATTACTGCCACTAGATACAATGATGACAACACAAGGAACAACATAACGGAAATAACTAGAAAAAAATGGGAAGAAAAACTCATAGTAATAATAAGTGACATCTCACACAAGAAAACGTGGACAAGGCTAAGAAATGAAACCTTAAGAGAAAAGCTGAATCTCTTCTTATAGCAGCACAATACAACGCCATAAGAACTAACCATATCAAAGTAAAAATTGATTAGACGCAACAAAACAGCAGATTTAGGTTATGTGGTAGTAGAGACGAAACGATAAATGCAGCAACTTTGCACAGAAAGAGCATTAGACTAGACATAACTCGGTGGGTAAGGTGATTCACAGGGAATTATGCAAAAATTCAAATTTGACCATACGAACAAATGGTATATGCACAACCTAGAATCTGTCCTGGAAAATAAGATGCACAAACTCCTCTGGGATTTTCAGATACAAACGGATCACCTAATCTCGACCGGTCTATCAGACCTTATCACAATCAACAAAAAAGAGAGAACTTGAAGAACTGTCGACTTTACTGTCTTGGCTGATCATAGAGTAAAATTGAAAGAAAGCGAAAAGAAGGATAAGCACCTCAACTTTGGTAGCGAATTAAAAAACAAACTGTGGAATATGAAAGTGACGATTACACCAATTGTAATTGGTGCTCTTGGTATAGTTGGTACAAAGACTAGAGTTGGTACAATGACAGGATGAGTGGAGACCATCAAAACTGCTGCATTATTGAGATCGGCCAGAATACTAAGAAGATTCCTGGAGACTTGCTCTCTCACAAAACTTCAGTGAAAGACTATCAGCTAACGCTGATGTGAAAATCTCTCAACTAATGACTATAATAATACCTCATCTCAGAAATATAGACAGATCTCATTCATCATTTTAAAATAAATCTGAAAATTCGCTAACATTAAAAAAATTCCCATACATCATTAGAAAAAAATTTTTTCTTCTATTTAATTTTCCTCTCACATTATTCTCTTTCAATTCCTTCTCCCGTTTTCAGTCAAGAGCTTGGAGGCATAACATGTTCTGATACTCGTGCCTACTTTTGAAAAACGATCTTTTTTTTTAATAGGCGATTTAGTTTTGAAAAATGTATATGAAGCTTTTTTTTTCGATGTAATTTCTAAGCTCAGCTTCACATTCCCGTAAACTTTGCCTACAGTTTCTCATTCTCTCCCAAGCCTTTTTTAAAAATCTTTTTCGGTTGTCAGCCAATGTTTGTGACATCAAGTTTCTGATTTTTTTTAAAAAAATTTCATGGGTTTACAGGTACCATGAATCTACAAAATCATAAAAAAGCATCAAGTGGTGCGGCTTGCATGAATTCTTTTGACTATCTTAGCATCCGTCTTTACCATCTATCGCTCTCAGCAGGTCCTCTAGACAGAAGTCATTGTCCACACAAAACTGATGAATTTAGGTTTTTGATAGTCGGCCAACATTGGTGTGTCTCTGCATGGGAACCCACATGAGAACTTAGCATATGAATTCGTCTCTACTTCTCCAATAATGCCCAATATGTCTTGGATGTTTGGTAAGATTTGACGCAAGTGGCCGTACAGCTGTTTTTGTATGATCTGTTTGCGGGATTTGTTGAGATGAGTACGCTGCATCCTTGTGTATTTCCCATTAAGCTTTTTCTCCTGGTGCTTCGTCAGAGTACAATAATGCTGAATTAGATATTAAAAATGTTAGAATATTCAGTGTATCAGCCATTTGAAGCAGAAGAAAGCATAGTTTGATGGTATAAAACTTTTGTAAGAATGTATTTGTTCATTGTTTCAAGTCTATAAATGGAATTTGAAGTTTCGGAAATTAACTTTTTGTTCCAACTTCTACTTTGAGAGGGATATAATATAAGCACAAAACCTGATCTTGAAGGTGTCCGTGGTGTAATGGTTATCGTCGTAGGAAATGGACACGGCGACACGAGTTCAAATCCTGGACAAGACTGAAGGCATTTCACATAGCACTAATACCTTTGGGAAAGGTATGAATTCAATTATTCTTCCTCCAGCTAGGAGTAAATAGTAGAGCAAACTAGGTTCTTCAGCCTTGGTGAGGCAACTAGTCTAGGAGAAGGAAAACTCTGAATTCGAACCTGTTAAACTCCGCTTAAAAATTGACCTTGAGTCGTATCCTGCCCGAGCGGAGGAGTTGGTATATATGATAAAACCTGATCTTGCCGTATATTTTATGATAATAAAAACGTTGTTTACAAGGTCCTTCAGGAGCTCTAAAGTATATCATATGAGGCTCATTTTCCGTTTTAACTGAGGTTTGGTAAAAACGTGCTCGGTTAAAACCTATGCCTACTACATTTATTTACTACATTTTATTTATATTGTTGAGGTCTATATGATCTCGATGCTTCCTCTGATCTTCAGTTCCAGCAGTCTTTTTTTTTCTTTCAGGCCTTTCGAGGCAGCTCTAATAACTACAAATAAAACTAGTATCACCTTCACGTTTATATTCTTCAGTTTTAGAGCTCTGTAGGAAGATCCGGGTATTTGTCTATTATTTAGCTTTCTTTTATTCCCGCACTTTCTCCGCAGGAACATCAAAATACACAAGATAATAAGTTCTTAATTTTCCTTGTTAATAACTCTAGGTCTGGCCTCTGATCGGGATTTTGTGGTCTGTTTATTGTCATCCTGATTAATAATGTTATGATTAATAATGTTATTTTTATTAATATTATTATTACTCTAGAGTTTATTTTTTTTTACATCGGCGTTAGCTGATGGGCTTTCACCGGAGTTTGAGTGACAGCAAGTCACCTAAAGTTTCAAGGACTCTTCTCAGTATTCTGGCCATTCTCAACAATGCTGTAGTTTTGGTGGTCTCCACTCGTCCTCCAATTTCCAATTCCTCTAGTCCCATAATAGTCCTTCAGTTACTGTACCGAATGCATCAAAAACGAATGATATAATCGTCACGTTCATATTCCATATTTTTTTTCAATTCTCTAGCAAGGTCGAGATACTTATCCTTCTTTTCACTTTCTTTCAATTTTCTTCAGTGGTCAGCCGGGACAGCAAAATATACAATTTTACAAGTTCTATTTTTTGTTGATTACTATAAGGTCTGGTCTTCTGGTCGAGATTAGGTGATCCATTTGTATGTCAAAATCCCATAGGGGTTTGAGTGTGTCATCCTCCAGGATAGATGCTGGGTTGTGCATATACCATTTGTTCGTAGGGTCAAATTTAAATTTTCCCCTCATCTCCCAATGGATCACCTGGCCCACCCACCCGTGTCTGGTCTTATACTCCTTCTGTCAAATTTGCTGCAATTATTATTATTATTATTATTATTATTATTTACTCCTTTAGAGTTTTTCACATCAGCGCCAGCTAATAGCCAACCACTGGAGTTTGAGTGACAGCAAGTCTCCTCAAGTCTCCAGGACTCTTCTCAGTATTCTGGCCGTTCTCAATTTTGCTGTAGTTTGGATGGTCTTCACTCGTCCACCAACTTCCAAGTCCTCCAAGGCCTTTTAGTAATCCTTTAGATAGTGTACCAAAAGCGCCAATTAAAATTGGTATAATTGTCACCTGCATGTTCCACAGTTTTTTCAATTACTAGCAAAGTCGAAGTATTTATCCTTCTTTTCACATAATTTCAGTTTTATTCTGTGGTCAGCCGGGACAGCTACGTCGACAATTTTGCAATTTCTCTTGTTGTTGTTGTTATTGTTGTTGTTGTTGTTAATGCTGATGTTTTTTTATTTCTTTCATTCATAAATATCTGACTATTTGAGTTGCCGCAGTTTTTTTTTTTGTGATCTTTGGCATTTGAATTTCACCTGGTTAAAATAATCTTTCTTGCAAGAGTTTGCTATCTTCGACTCAATAACTTAAATTTCAATAAAGTCGTGTGCAGACAGGACCAACTATATAATAAATATTACGATATCTAAACGTCTAGTCTAGATCAGTATCAATGTAAGAAATGTATGAACCTAATCTTAATAATTCTTTAACATAGTTTTCTTGCCGAAACCTATGATTGAGCAAATCCTAAGACAAGTCAGAGTCATTTCTCGATACTTTTTAATCAGCAAATATGTGTCACGCCTTCGGGACAACTGCCTGGCATTCGTGGTGAATGGTTGTGTCTACATACAATGACACCTTAGCCACAGGAGTCCGTCTGCCACCCAGGTCTTTGCTTGTTTGCTGGACTAAGTTTATTGCTTGAAGCCTGATGTGCCCCAAAAGGTGATTGCCGACAGGGTCAAGTTTAGATTCCTGCGCGCCCGCCTCCCATCATAAAACGAACTTGTGTCATATCCTGAGACGGTGGGATATCAGATAAATCACAACAATATCAAGAAAAAAAAAAAGGATTGAGCAATGGCAGCAACTCCCATATTCGCCAAACTTATCCCTGTGCATCCTTTCCCTTGTTTCCTGAATTGAAAATACATCTCCTGGTCCGAGGAACTAAACGCTGAATATGCCTCACTGACAATAATCTCAGGTCCATTCTGATTCATTGTGGAAGTGCGTGTTAGAGTCCAATCTATGGATCAAACAGATATAAGAAAAACCTCATTATTGGATTGGAATGCTTTAAACTACATAACTATATGATAGAAAATTTTTATCATTATTATTATTATTCACTCATTAGAGCTTTACACATCAGCGTTAGCCGAGGGTTTTTCACTGGAGTCTGAGTGACAGCAAGTCTCCTCAAGTCTCCAGGACTCTTTTCGGTATTCTGGCCGTTCTCAATAATGCTGTTGTTTGGATGGTCTCCACCCGTCCGCCAACTTCCCAGTCCTCCAGGCCCTTTAATAATCCTTTAGTTACTGTTCCAAACACACCAATTACGACAGGTATAATTGTCACCTGCATGTTCCACAGTTTTTTCAATTCCCTAGCAAGGGCGAGGTACTTATCCTTCTTTTCGCTTTCGGTCAATTTTTGTTGACAATAAGGTCTGATCATCTGGCCGAGATTAGATGATCCGTTTGTATCTCAAAATCTCAGAGGAGTTTGTGTGTCTCATTCTCCAGGAGAGATTCTGGGTTGTGCGTATACTATTTGTTCGTATGGTCAAATTTAAATTTCTTGCATAACCCCCAGTGGATCACCTTGCTCACCCATTCGTGCCTAGTCTTATATTCTTTCTGGGCTTAATTGCTGCATTCGCTTATTAAGTGATTTATCGTTTCGTCTCTATCACCACATAACCTACATCTTGTTTTGTTGCGTCTTATCAAATCTCGCTTTATATTATTATTATTATTATTATTATTATTATTATTATTATTATTATATTTACTTTCGGGCTTTTACAAAACTTCACGTGGTTTATACTCAAGGCCTATAGTTAGGGAAGGTAACGATTATATTTATTCAATGTATTCATTGTATTTCACGGCCTCTTCTGGGTGATATTTTTTAACTTACATTAATAATACTCACTTGAGAAGATGTGCAATTCTACAACTTGCATTTCTTTTGCATTTCATAAAGTATATAATAATAATAATAATAATAATAATAATCTGTTCTCGAGAACGACACACATAAACTCCAATGGGACTTTGACATACAAAAGCATCCCCTAATCTCAGCCAGAAGACCAGACCTTATAATAATAACAAAAAGAAAAAGAAAAAAAGAAAAGAACAGAAAACTTGCAAAGTTGTGGACTTTAATGTCCTGGCTGACCACAGAATAAAAATGAAAGAAAGTCAAAAGAAGGATCAGTACTGCGTCCTTGCTAGGGAATTAAAAATATCTATGGGACATGAAATTGACAATCATACCAATCCTGATTCGTGCTTCTGGTACAGTCGCCAAAGGATTATTAAAGGGACTGGAGGACTTGAAAATAAGTGGACAAGTGGAGACCATCCAAACTACAGCATTATTGAGAACGGCCAGAATACAGAGAAGAGTCCTGGAGACTTGAGAAGACTTACTGTCACTCAAACTTCAGTGAAAGACCATCAGCTAATGCTGATGTGAAAAACTCTCAAGAAGTAAATAATAATAATAATAATAATAATAATAATAATAAAGCGAAAAGAAAGATAAGTATCAGATCCTTGCTTGGGAACAGAAAAAAAAACTGTAGAAAATGAAAGTGACGTTTATACGAATTGTAATTGGTGCTCTTAGTACAATCACTATAGGATTGGTACAGGCACTGGAGAATTTGGAAATAACAGGACGAGTAGAGGCCATCCAAACTACAGCATTATTGGCCAGAATACCGAGAAGAGTCCTAGAGACTTGAGGAGACTTGATGTCACTTAAAATTGAGTGAGAACTATCGGCTAATGTTGGTGTCAAAAACTCACAGAATAATTATAATGATAAATTATTTGAAACTATATTGTATGTAAATTGTTTGTATTAACTTGGAATACTTGGTACTATAAAACTGTGTAAATGAATTGTTATAATATATGAATAAAAATGATTTTTTTTTTTTAAATGATGGAATGTTGAAAATCAACTTATGATTCAAAACGTTTAAAAATCAATAATCCTAGGAAGCAGTGTCTCATCAACCGAAAAAGACATCGACGCACGGCTAACGAAGGCATGGACATCTATCGATAGGCTATCGATCATATGGAAATCAGACCTGACCTATAAAATGAAATGCAGTTTCTTCCAAACAGCGGTCGTATCGATACTGCTGTATGGATGCACTACTTGGATGCTAATTAGATAGCTGGAGAAGAAGCTAGACGGCCATTACACAAGAATGTTGCGAGCAATATTGAACATGTCCTGGCGGCAACACCCAACAAGGCACCAACTATACGGCCATCTGCCTCCCATCACGAAAACTATCCAATTCAGACGAACCAGACATGCAGGACACTGCTGGAAAAGCAGAGACGAGCTCATAAGTGATGTACTCCTAAGGACCCTCACATATGGCCGGGCAAAAACTGGACGACCAGCTCGAACATACATACAGCAGCTATGTGAGGATACGGGATGTAGCCCTGAAGACCTGGCAGAGGCGATGAACGATAGGGAGAAGTGGCGAGAGAGGGTCAGGGATATCCATGCTAGCGGCACGACACGATGATGATGATGATATTTAGCAACCGAAACTAATCAGCAAAGATGACATCTGTAAACAGAGCTGAAGTTTTCAAATGAACAATAAAAGTCATTTGATTGATTCGCTGAAGGTTTATGAAGATCAGGCTATATCTTTTAGGATAATGAAAAATTTCAATATGCCACAACATTATCCAAACAACATTCCTTTGGTTTTTATGTTGAGTTTTCCCTAGACCGGCTATCCTACCCAGGGCTCAGTTGGTGCTGCTACTTTACCCATCATTGAAAGAGAAAAATGTGAGTAAGTGACTTTCCAAAGGCATTAACACGAAGTGAAGCGCTAACAAGGTCTTCAAAATTTCAAACTTGAATCGTCACGTGCATTTTCGACAAGCATAACTATTACGCCACACGCGCACCCGCTTTCATAAGCATAAGATGTTCGGAAAGTTTTAATGATTAGACCGACCAAACTATTCTAACAAGATGACCGAATAAGATAGATGTAAACGAGGAGGCGTGAAAATGCTAGATTGTAGACGTGGCTACGTCAGCGAGCAAAAAAAAAAAAAAAAAAGATAAAGCGAGTGTTTGGAAATATAACACTGTCTCGCCTACGCTAAAAGATGAAGGTCAGGGAGATACCCGTAATAATTGTCGACGCGGCAAAAACAGGCAAATGAAGATCTGATGAATTGGAAAGTCATGGAGTTATCGGCAATGGTGGAATTCAGCGTAGATACTATACAAATATCTTATATATGTTCGCTCATATCTTAAGCAATAAAACATCTAGTAAGAACGTGCATATTGAATAATAATAATAATAATAATAATAATAGATAGATAGATAGATAGATAGATAGATAGATAGATAAAAAAAAGAGAGACAGGCAAGATAAAATAGGATATTATATTATTTAGAATATATATATATATATATATATATATATATATATATATAGATAGATAGATAGATAGATAGATACAATGAAATAATGAATTGTGTAAAAATGGTATAAGCAATTACCAGAACCAATAACAGAAAAAAAATCTTGTAGTCGCTAGAACTGCAATCCAAACCAATAATAGATAAATAACAATAGACCAGATATTGTGGTTAAAGACTATAAAAGAAAACCATGATTTCTCATCGATATGTCAGTACCATCAGATAATAACATATCAAAGAATATAATGAAATAAGTAAATGCAAAGATTTAGAAACAGAAAATGAAAAAAAAAAAAAATTGTGGAAACTTGAAAATACCACTGTTCCAGTAAAATTGGTATGATGAAGAAAGAGACTGATAAACAAATAAAAAATATACCACGCAGCCTCAGCCGATATGTAATACTAAAATTACACCTTACCGAACTGCTCAACTCCTCTTGAGGGTACTATCAATGTGACTGAAAAATATCACTCAAAAGAGGCAGCAAAAAACATAAATACATTAAATGCATATAATCACTACTTTCCCTTAGGCTAGGTCTTGGGTAGGGACACGTTGAGGGATTCTAATAGCAATAATAATAATAATAATAATAATAATAGTTCTGTTGTTCTAGGTGCTTACAGTGAAAATAAAAAAGCGTAGAAATAAACAAATGAAGGATTTTGCCTAAGAGCTGAAAAATCTGTAGAATATGAAGGTGACGGTGATACCAGTTGGCCAGAGGGCATACCCAAAAGTCTGGAAAATAGATCGAGGGAACTGAATGTTAGAAAAAAAATAGAGGTCATTCAGATCACAACATCACAGATTAAAATCTGGTTACTTAAAAGACTCCAAGTGACCTGAGGTAACTTTCTCTCAATCAGACTTTTGTGAAAAACCACCAATTAAATCCGGTGGGAAAAACTAACCAGGAGTATAATAATAATAATAATAATAATAATAATAATAATAATAATAATAATAAAACATACAAACGGATCACCTAATCCCGGCCAGAAGATCAGACTTAATAATAATCAACAAAAACAAAAAAAGAGAACTTGCAAAATAGTCGACTTTGCTGTCTCGGCTGACCACAGAATAAAACTGAAAGAATGTGAAAAGAAGGATAAGTACCTCGACCTTGCTAAAGAATTGAAAAAACTGTGGAACATGCAGGTAACAATTATACTAATTGTAATTGGTGCGTTTGGAACAGTAACTAAATGATAACTAAAGGGACTGTAGGACTTGGAAGTTGGCGGACGGGTGGAGACCATCCAAATGACAGCATTATTGAGAACCGCCAGAATACCGAGAAGAGTCCTGGAGACTTGCGGAGATTTGCTGTCATTCAGAATCCAGTGAAAAACCATCGGCTAACGCTGATGTGAAAAGCTCCTGTGAGTGAATAGTAATAATTTAATCAACAATTATACAGTCACATGTGCTAGAAGGGGAATACAAAGGTCTGACTCTGAAATCAAAATCGGTAGTCGTTTTAGCATGAACGTACCTTACATATGGAACCCTCTTTTAAATCTGAATGGAATAACTTTTTAAAAACACAAATTTCGTAATCGTTTAAAGAACAGAGATGTTGGAACCGAGAAATGTTCTAGATAGCAATAACTTCTTGATATCCATTGTGAACAAACACAAAAAAAGGAATAATTATAAGAAGAAGAAAAAGAAGAAAACTGGCAAAATTGTCGTCTTTGCTGTCCCGGCTGACCATAGAATAAAACTGAAAGAATGTGAAAAGAAGGATAAATACCTCGACTTTGCTATGGAATTGAAAAAAATTATGGAACAGGCAGGTGACAATTATACCAGTTGTAATTGGTGCGTTTGGAACAGTAACTAAAGGATTATTAAAGGGCCTGGAGGACTTGGAAGTTGGCGGACGAGTGAAGATCATCCAAACTACTACATTATTGAGAACGGACAGAATACCGAGAAGAGTACTGGAGACTTGAGGAGACTTGCTGTCACTCAGACTCCAAGGAAAAACCATCAGCTAACGCTGATGTGAAAAACTCTAATTAGTAACAATAAAGAGAACGTGCAAAATTGTGGACTTTGCTGTCTCGGCTGACCACAGAATAAAACTTTAAAAAAATGAAAAGTAGGATAAGTACCTGGACCTTGCTAGGGAATTAAAAATACTGTGGAACATGAAAGTGCCAATTATACCAATTGTGATTGGTGCTTTTGATATAGTCAACAAAGGATTATTAAAAGGACTGGAAGACTTGGAAATAAGAGGACGATTGGCGACCATCAAAACTACTACATTACTGAGAACGGTCAGAATACTGAGAGGAGTCTTGGAGACTTGAGGAGACATCCTGTCACTCAAACTCCAGGGAAAAACCATCAGGTAAAACTGATGTGGAAAACTCTTAAGGAGTAAATAATAATTATAAAAATCTCTGAGATTTTGAGATACTAATGTAACATCAAAACTTGGCCAAACGACCAGACCTGGTGAAAGTCATCAAAAAGTTGAGAATCTGTTGAATCGTGGACTATGCCGTCCCGATTGATTACAGGGTAAAACTGAAAGAAAGTGAAAAAAAAAAAAAAAGATAAGTACCTAGACCTTGCTAGGAAGTGAAAAAGTTGTGGAACATGAATGTGACGGTGATACCAATTATAATTGATGGTCTTCGTACATTCACCAGAGGATTGATTCACTAACTGCAAGACTTGGAAATAAGAGGACGAGTGGTGATAATCTAACCTACAGCATTTTTAAGATCGGCCGGAATACTTAGGAGAGTTCTGGAGATTTTTGGAGACTTGCAGTCACTCAAACTCCAGTGAAAAACCATCGGTGATCGCAAGAGTGAAAAACTCGAAAAGGAGTAAATAATAATGAAGACAAGCCGAGACCATCCAAACTACAGTATTGTTGAGATCGGCCAGAATACTAAGAAGATTCCAAGAGACTCGACGAGACTTGCAGTCACTCAGACGCCAGTGGAAAACCATGACCTATTGTTGGTGTGAAAAACTCTCAAATGAGTAAAATAATAAAAATAATGTTTTATGCAGAAACCAGAATCTGTCCTACAGAGTCAAATGTATAAAGTTCACAGGGACCTTAAGATACAAACGGATCACCCAACCTAGGCCAGAAGACCAAGCCTAATATCAGTTAACAAGATAAATTTTCATCTAGTGGATCTTATCATTCGAGCGTTCCAAAGAAAAAAATCGATAGACAAATACATGGATCTTCCCAGAGAGTTGAAATCGTTGATGATCATGATGGTGATGTTGATACCAATGGCAGTTAGTACCCTTGGAACAATCTTGACTATCTAGACCACAGATCTGCGAAAATCATCTAGTAAATAATGTTTAAAAAATCTTGAAGATGAAAAGATACTTACATTCACTCAGTGTCCAGTGAAAACTATCAGTTACACATGGAGTAAAAAAAATCGAGTAGAGTATAATAATAATAATAATAATAATAATAATAATAATAATAATAATCGAATGCAGCAAATTAGCGCACAAAGAGAACAAGACTAGACACGACTGGGATTTTGATCCACTGGGAATTGTGTAAGAAATTTAGATTTGACCATATGAACAATTGGTATATGCACAACCCGGATTTCGTCCTGGAAAACTAGACGTATAAAATTCTCTAGGATTTTCAGATACAAACAGATCCAATAATTTCGGCAAGACGACTAGACCTACAGAGCGTAAAAATAAACAAAAAAAAAAAAAAAAAAAAAAAACAGAATAGTGGACTTTGCCGTTTCCGGCAGACCATGAAGTAAAATCAAAAGAAAACAAAAAGAGAGATAAGTTCGTAGACTTTGGTAGAAAACGAAAAAAAAAAAAAACCCAAACAACAACAACAACAACAACAAAACAATGGAATGACGGTCGTACCATTTGTAAGTGGTGCATTCGGAACAATCTCGAAAGGATGGCTAAAGACATTGTTAAGACAGAAATCAAACGCAAGCAGAGACCATCCAGACTACAGATTGGCCAGTATACTGAGAAGACTCTTGGAGGTCTGAGGAGACTAGCTGTCATTCAAACTCCAGTGGAAAATCATCTAGAAAGAAGGAATAATAATAATAATAACAACAACAACAATAATAATAATAATAACAACAACAATAATAATAATAATAATAATAATAGAACATGCAAAATTGTCGACTTTGCTGTCCTGGCTAACCACAGAATAGAACTGAAAGAAAGCGAAAGAAGGGTAAGTTCCAAGAAAAATTGAAAAAAACTGTATAACATGAAAGTGACAATTATACCAATCGTGATTGGTGCTTTCAGTACAGTCACCCAAAGATTAAAAAAGGAATGGAGGACTTAGAAATAAGAGGACGAGTGGAGACCATTCAAACTACAACATTATTGAGAACGGTCAGAATACCGAGAAGAGTCCTGGAGACTTGAGGAGACTTGCTTTCACTCAAACTCCAAAGAAAGGCCATCAGCTGACGCTGATATAAATAACTCTCAAGGAGTAAATAATAATACGTATCAAAATTGCAAATGTAAGTGGACACAAAGATGATACATTTAATCACGTAATATGTGGATGCAGCCAACTAGCTAAGAAGGAATATAATACTATGAATGACTGGGAGAGAAAGTTGATCCAGTGAGAACTGTGCAAGAGATTAATATTCGACCAAATGGTATATGCACTAACTAGAATACAGTCCTAGAAAATGAGACGCGTAAAATACTATGGAACTTTGAGATATCAAAGGATCACTCAATCTCGGACCAAAGGCCCGACCTAATGATAATTTACAAGAACACAAGAACTTATGATATGATGGATTTTGCTGTTCCTTCAGATCAAAATGGAAAAAAAATCTAAAGATAGAAAGATACTTGGAATTACAAAAGCTGAAAAAGCTATGGAACATAAAGTTGACGGTGAAACAAAAAATAGTTGTCGCATTAGGAACAGTCTCATAGGAATTGGAAAAGAGAGTGGTAGAATTGGAAAGCCGAGGATGAATCGGCACCATATACACCACAGTATTGCGGAGCTCGTCTGGAATACATAAAAAAGTCCAGGAGATCTAAAGAGATTTGCTGTCACTTACTCTCCATTGAAAACCCATTCTGAGTAGCTGGTATGAAAAATTGCACAGAATAAAATAATAACCATTATTATTATTTTTTTCTTTTTTAATAAAAGAAAGTATTAATGTTTTATTTTGATTATGGTAAAGGAGAGGAAACTAAACGTAGTTCTTTGAAAAAAGAATGCATTTTTTTAATACTGCATCCCATTAGGAACATATCCTTAAGCGTTTAGAAATGCTTGAACAGCCAATGGCTCACATTGACTTTAACGCATAAGTAAAAAATTTTTTATAGTACTCTCTCTCTCTCTCTCTCTATATATATATATATATATATATATATATATATTCAATTCTATATTCAAGCATGTGAAGTTACATCAATATAGCTACAGTAGCACTCATGAATACGTCCACCCCTTACAATTTTTTTACTCGAAGATACCAATGTTTTGTAATGTCTAGTGGAACATTTAGCTATGAAAAGGGTAAATGATGTATAAAAAATATATGTAATCAAGGTGTGCTAATATTTGGACGGCTAAATATTCATATTTTGGGTTGACGAAATTTTTGGTTGTTGAATTTTGTATTGATTAATAAGAAAGTGTGCCTGTTTCGATTATTCTGCAGGAAATAATAAAATATTATCTTTGGTTTGGAAGAAAACATTTTATAAAACATTTTTGAGATACATTTTTCTGATTAATTCTATATCTGTGTCTTTGTTTACATGCATATGAATAATTATGTTTTTATATAATTCAGCATGATTACTTATTAACATTTAAGTCTTCAGAACATGTAAAAACTTTCGTAAAACTTGCTTCCCGATCAACATTACTTTATCGGATGAGTTAATTTTACCATTTCTTTCAAGTTGGGGAGCTTTGGCATGATGGCTATGATACTTATATCGTTGTCGGGTATTCGAATCAGGCAAAGATTACATTTAATAATTACATTCAGACATTCACACACACACACACACACACACACACACACACACACACACACACACACACACACACACACACACACACACACGCGCGCGCGCGCGCACGGCATATATATATATATATATATATATATATATATATATATATATATATATATATATATATATATATATAATTTTCCTAGACAAATTAAAGACAAAAAACAAAAATATGTCCTGTAAAGATCTCAGTGTTATATCATTGGATATGTGTAGCGTGATTATATATATATATATCATATATATATATATATATATGCGTGTGTGTGTGTGTGTATTTGTCGGTGGGTGTGCATGTATGTGTCAAAATTTACATGTGTATGGTTGGAAAAATTAAATATAATTATATGCGTAAATTTTAAATTTGTATCTATCTATCTATCTATCTATGTGTGTGTGTTTGTATGTGTGTGTGTGAGAGAGAGAGAGAGAGAGAGTGAGAGAGTGAGAGACTGAGAGAGAGAAATGTGGGTTTTTACATATAATCAAATATGATTACATGCATGAAAATTGAATGAGATTCTATCTATCTATCTATCTATCTATCTATCTATCTATCTATCTATCTATCTGTATTTATGTATGCATGTATGCATGCATGTATGTACGTATATATATAAATGTGTGTGTGTTTGAGCGTATGTATGTATGTATGTATGTACATTTTAATAAAATCATTTGCATACGTAAAAATTAAATGTGATTATATCTATCTATGCATATATAAGTTTGTGTGTGTGTGTGTGTGTGTGTGTGTGTGTGTGTGTGGATAAATATAATTGCATACGTAAAAAATAAATATGATTATATCTCTCTATCTATATATCTATCAATCTATCTATCAATATATATATATATATATATATATATATATATATATATATATATATATATATATATATATATATAGTGTACAAACCATACGTTGCCTTTTAATTAAATGCTATCTCATCATTTTTAACACCTATTTCTACTACTACTCGAGCTGGAAGTTATCTCCGAGCAGGTCCATAATAACTTCAAGAATTATTATTATTATTATTATTATTATTATTGTTGTTGTTGTTGTTGTTGTTGTTGTTGTTGTTTTTGTTGTTGATAGTGTTGCGTAATCATAATCATCATCGCTGTTTCTAGAAGTACTAATACTCCTATTACAACCATTACTACTACTACTACTACTACTACTACTACTACTATAACCACTTCTACAACTACTCCTCACTAGGTCAATCGTATTATATTCTGCTACTGCTACTACAGCAACTATCAAACACTAATTCTACTGAAATGAGCATCTGAAGATCTCACTGGTTGATGCTTGTTTGGCTTTAGGATTGGAACTTAACAGGAGGCGTTATGTACGAAATGTACCCACAAAAAGAAATCGTCTACCCCGAAATCTAATATGAGCACGAACCAAATGCTATTACTACAACTACTATTACGAATACTTCAAGTATAATTAATTATTTCCGATATTTCTTTTTTCTTAGGATCCTCATAAGACAGAAGAATATTTATTTTAAAAAATCCCGATGAAAAAAAGAATCAAGAACTTAGAAAGAAACGAAAATCAAATGAAATTGCACATCCACAACAAAAAATACTAATTTTTTCTTTTCTCTTATTTTTTTTTTTTTTCAAATTTTCGTTTCATGTTCGTCACTGAGAGGCACAAGCCAAAGATCAACAATTACAAATAAGAACACAAAATAAGTTTTAAAGAAATAAGAAAAAAAAAAAAAAAAACAACAACAAAAACGTGAAATATCACAAAAAATAAATATGGTCACAATTTCACAAAAAAAACCCCAAAAAACGAGGTCGTTGTCAGTGTTGTGACGGAACAGAACAACTGCAAATTATTTTAGAAACGAAAATCGTGACGTCGAACATGTCAACCATGAAAATAATAACAATTTTGAGGATTGCCTCTTTGTGTGCAGAAACAGGCGTGGAATGAATATGAAACTTTTTAAAATACTAAAGTACAAAAAAAAACAAAAAACACCAACAAATTTTAAAGAATTATTTAATTTAAATAAGATGAGTATTTAAAGTAAAAAAAACAAAACAAAACAAATAAGATAAAAGAAGAAAAAGAAGAGAAACCTGTAGTAAGTTTAATCCGGTAAAAGGCTAAAATTATTCTTCACTATTCCAGAATAAAATTAAAAAAAACAACAACTTTATATAAAGTAGACAGTGTCGATCTTAACTTGGAAGTCACAGCTCCGTGACATGACACTTACGATGTCAATTTAAAATAAGAAAAAAGTTATCATTTCTTGACTTGCTACAAAAAATTAGATAAATATCAAAATATTCAAAATATAGTTTGCTTGTTTTTGTTATAATCAACGCCAACTTTTACTAAGTGAAAATAATAAAATATATTACAGCAAACGAGTCCCCAAATAGAGGCAAAAGTAACAAGAGGTGAACCAAGAGAAAGATAGAAAGAAGAAAACAAAGAATAAAGAAACGAAAGAAAAAGTACAATGGACCATCGAACAACAAAACAAACTGAAGAAGAGGTTGCATTTACCTTGTAATACTAAATTGGATTGTTAATGCATTTAAAGTGTATAAAGTGAAATTTTTGAAAGAGAAAAAGAAATCTTACAAAGAAATCCTTAAAGAAAGATATATTTTATAACGTCCAAAGAAAATCAATTTAAATCAAGTATGCTATAGCAAAAATGATAATCAAAATGTTTTAGATCTTTTTCCAGTTGCTCTTTTTCACAGATGATTTTTTAAATTTACTTCACTTTTAATATTTTTTTTAGTACAAGACTTAAAAAATATATATAATATTCATCTGTATGCTCATAATCAATTTAATCTAAATAATTATAATAACAAGAATTACTTGACATCTTTAATCAAATTACGATTTTTTTTCGGTTAAAATTTTTTAAAAGTTTGCAATCTGTTTATTCAGTATTCGATGAAGGCAAAACTAGTAAACTAAGTAATTCTATTCAATCCGTCAGATTTTAAAACATTACGTTTCTGATTACGAATTTAATATTTTCTCAATTAGAATAATTATTCCAAGCGTCACTCTGACCATATACATTTCTTAGTAAAAACACTATATATATATATATATATATATATATATATATATATATATATATATATATATATATATATATATATATATATATATAAACCATGCACTGTTGAGAGAAATCGATTTGTACATAAATCGGACAAATCACAGTTTACCTTTATAATCTTGTTTGTTTTTGTTACTATCACTCCTTAACAACGAACATATGGCGCTGAAATTTAAACCAAAGCTTAACATAACAATATAAATACAACTTCTGCTTGAATCTTAAACAAAGTGAAAACAACAACAAGGAGAACCATAATAAAAGCAACAGCGACAACAACAGTATTAAACACAGTGTTATGAAAAAGTGACTTTAAGTACCTGTTTAATGACGAAACAAAGTTTGAAGCTTGTAAATGTATAACTACCTTTTAAGTAAAATTGTAGGAAGCAATGAGTAGTATTCAAAATCTATCACGTGTTCTGGGGTAAAAAGAATGTTTTATAGAAATTACAAAGAACGAAAAATGTTCAATTCATATTAAATAAATTTCTACGTGTGCACAAAACAGTTATTAAAACTAAAGCACAAAATTTAAATCGCTTAAAGAAATATAAGTGCAATTTTGCAGAACGCATTACTTCAGCGATCGTTTGAAAACCTGATTCGATGATTTTTAATAAAGATATTAATTAGCAAAGCAATTTTAAAGTTTTTAATTAGTTTTATTGAGTGTTTAAACTTTTCATAATTAACCGTGTTTGTTGAATTTTAAATAACAATTTTTAAAATTTCATAAGTTAAGTCTTTATAAAAAAGAATTACAGGAAATAATTGCAATAATGTTCTTGTTTGATTACAAATACTTGTTATGACAATAATCTGTAAAATATGTTTTAAACTATGCTACCCAATTTGTGTTTTGAAACGACCAGTCGTAGATGTTATAATAAAAAATGTCTTTTAGAATGGAAACATAGAAGACGTTTAAAATGAAGTTGTGGATAAGAACAAAATAAAATGACTATTATTACAAAATTCAAAACTTGCTAGATAAATAATTCCATTTTGAATTTCTTGTTTATCGAACTTTCACGAGAAATTGACTTTCCTATTTTATATTAAATGAAGTACTTCTTTTGACAAACATGGAGTTGTAAAATCATATAGAATTATAAGGAAAACTGAATATTTATATAAGTTTACATATATTTGTGGGCGTGTGGTAAGATGTATGAATAATAATTAATGAAAGTCATATTTGTGCAAGTTGGAGATTAAATCGAAAGATTGAGAATGCGACGAAAAATGTTTTAAAAGACTTATGAGACAGATAGATTGTAAAAAAAATCTGACACGTGTTCCAGCGAAAAACAAGTAAGGAAAGTCGTGGGAATGGTGGTTTTCAAAGGGCAAAATATTAAGAGAAAGACAAATTAAAAAAAGGAGGGAGAAATGATGGCTGAGTCGAACAAGTAAATAGAATGGTGGAAGGAAAGACATTTGGGGTGGAAGTATAGAAAAGGCAAATAAAGAACACAAAAAGAAAGGAATAATAAAAAAATGTAGGAGTTAAAAGAAAGAAAGAAAGAAAGAAAGAAAGAAAGAAAGAAAGAAAGAAAGAAAGAAAGTGAGCGTAATGAAAATAAGGAGTTGAAAGAAATAAAGAAAGAAAGAAAAGAAAGAAAGAAAGAAAGAAAGAAAATGGACGAAGTGTGAAAACAACAAAAGAAGTAAGGAAGGAAAAAATAAAATAATATGCTGGCTATTACGCGCCAAAAATAATAAGTAGCTATACACTCAACAATTGGAACGCGAGGGTTAACATGAGGCAATAAATAAAGAAAAGTAATGAAAACACGTACACACCTAAAACTTATCAACAAACTTCGGTAAACAAATTAACAACTTTTCTCCTTTTTCATTGTTTAACACAAACAAATATATATATATTCATAAATAATTATATACATAGCAAATTTAGCATTACATATACAAACGTAAAAACAGACACACACAAGACGCACATTTATCAGTAACTCTCTCTCTCTCTCTCTCCCTCTCTCTCTCTCTCTCTCTCACACACACACACACACACACACACACACACACACACACACACACACACACACACACACACAAGTTTACGTTACTTTTTTCTTCATAGACATCTTTGTATTGGTGTCTGCGCCCAAGCACTGAGCCCGGCCATGTGAAGTTTTGTATAAACTCTGCTGATTGGCTATTGCCTCAAGTCACGTGGTTCATGTAGCTGGCTTGTTATCCCACATACGTTAGTGGGGGTGATCTACGGTCATGTACGGCTAGCCGCAGACGTCACGCAAACAAGAAGGAGATACACACACACACAAATATATATATATAAATATATATATATATGTATTTATATATGTATGTGTGTGTATGGAAATATATATATATATATAAATTTATGTGTGTATATTTATTTTTAAACAAGAAAAAAATTATTTGAAGAAAGGTAAGAAAAACAAAAACGGATACCTAATTTTATTTAAAAAAAAAGGTGAAGTTCAATTTTTTTAATTGGAAGATTTGATTGCTTCACAATGAGTTCATATTATAACAGCAATATGATACCAACAAATGGCCCGGCCGCTACGGCCCCAGCGGATTTCTTTTACTCTCAGCCTGACAGCAAAATGGAACCAGGACCCCCTGGTTTTCAAAGTACTGTAACAGCGGCTGTTTCTTCGACGGGGCATCAACAACAGCATCACATACCCGCGTATGAAAATCACGAGTCTTCGGCTGCATTTCCCCTTACGGGTTATTCCGATTTTCACCTTATCATGACATGGCGACAAAATCGAACGCCTATTGTTTCAATGGTCCAGGGTACCAAATGTCCACTTACCAAAACCACCACTACACAAACGGAGGTGGTCAGATATACGACGATGGTTCTTTGAATCACTGTAAACCGGTGGCAAACGTTGGGGACAGTTGCGGTGTGGGTGGGCCGCCGGCACCACACCTGCAGCCACCCCAGTTAAGTCCGTCCGGACCTGCCAACCCTGTAAACTATGGAAACACAAATGCTGGACTTGTTAACGGAATGAACCAACAGTCAATGCCTGTGTACCCTTGGATGAGGCCCGTAAACGGAGGTAAGTTATTTATGAGAAAAACACTGTGAAAAAAAAAGGTCGTAAAAATTGTTATGGAAAGAGGATTAAAATCTATATTCCAAGTGTTGGATGAAGGTCTGGCTTTCATAGCAATATGATTATTTTATTATTTTTTTTATTTTTTTACCTTGCAATAAACAAACATCCACGAAAAAGTTTGTTTTGCTGTTGACATAAGTTGTTTGTATATAATATTACGCCTTATCATATAAAACGTCTGTATGTGCATTTGTTTAGATATTGTCGTTGATGTGTTATTGCTTAAATGTAAGAAGAGGACATGTTTTATAACGAAAGCATTCACCAAAAAGTTCAATAAAAATTATATATATATATATATGTATATATATATATATATATATATGTATATATATATATATATATATATATATATATATATATATATATATATATATTATTTTTATCAACAAAATTATGGATCTCATTAAAATTAATGCGTACAATGATTTCGACTTCGCAAATTAAAACAATGAAAATTATCTCTCTCTGTAAAAAAAAATGTCAACATTATGCGAGTTATTTATCTTTTAAGAATTAATAGAAAGTTATTATTACTGTCTTTCGATTGATCTCACTAAGTAAAAAGTTCTCCTTAATGTATATGACTTGCTAATGAATTATATACGATAATCGCTGATCTAAACATATCAAACTTCTTCCACAAATCAGTGAATAATTTTAAAAGTTTTAAGAAAATTTCACATATTCATGAATCATTTAGTTGTGTGATTATATGAGTGTAATTTAAATGAAGCGCTTTTTTTTTAAAGTGGGGAATAATATAATTAAAGGAAGAAAAAGACAATATTCATTTGTTTTTATAAACTGACTATATATCCTTTCGACTATTTATCTAATAAGAAAATAAAAATATCTAATTAAGAATTTTTCCTACCATCTTGAATTATTATTACTTACGAAAAAACTTTTTTCCTTATTGAAATTCCCTTCTGTAAGCGATTTGCTTTTAACAATTGCATGTAAGTAATTAATATGTAAATTAGAACATTGACAATTGAATTAAGGTAACCAGTTTTACTACAAATATTGTGTCAACTATAATTTTAAAAGAATTATATTTAAACATACAAAAAAGAAAAGTTCAAAGAAACTTGGGGGAATTTTACGGAGAATGCTGACAAATGTGTTAACCTAAGTTACTAAGGATCATCTGAAAAATCCTGGATAAACGTTCAATTAAAGACGTACTCCAACCCAATTATAAGTTAGATAAATGAAAACCTTAATTTTATTACTATCCAAGAGCTGGTTCTGAAATTTTTGCAACAGAGTCGCGCGAACCGGGTTAATTCTGTGGCTGCAGAAATATTTATATTTAAATTTTACGAAAAAAGAACAAAGTCGCAAACTCCTATAATTCAAACTGAACGAAGACAAAGGTTTTTGGAAAAAATTCGGTGAAAAGGATAAAATATCGCGAAAAATAATCAATAATAAACACAGTAAAATAGAAATAAAAAATCAATGAAACACTAGTAAAATCGTTTTACATATAACTTTATTTTGGTAGTTGTATACAAAAGAATATGTTTTTAGAAAATTTCTTGTTAGAATTAACCTCTATATCTGTTTTTTGGAAACTATAATTAATGTTCCAAGATTATTAAGAAGATTATTTATCAACATTTGATATATACCAGTTTAATACAGAAAGGAAAAAAAGCAACACAAGATCGAATAACCGACAATATTTTTGATACATCTATTATCATTATATCACAAGAAATTAACATAGTAAATGAGATATGAAAAAATGAGTTATTCATTATTTTATTAACCGATTCCAACGCAGAGACGGGCAAAAAAATTTGTTCATTATGATCGCAGGATCGTATTCCATTACAGGTGGTAACAAATTCTATATCTTCAATATTTACTAAATAAAGAAAAGGAAAAGAAATATTAAAAAGATCCCAGATAAAGAATATATTTTTGATAGTCACGTGTTTCAACTTAGCTGAGGGTGTGGAACTTTTTGGTGAACTTGGTTTCATCTTTGTTCTCATTTCCAAGCCGTTGATTTCATATTGTTTCGCTTGAGAAATTGCAGATCTGCCCATGAGGAAACCAGACTTTCATTATTCGTATCACGAATTTGAAATATGTTCTTCAGATCTCAGAAAAAGTTAGTTTTTGTTGTTTTCGATTTTCTTTTTTTTTTTGTTTACATTAATTTCATTTATTTATTTTATTTTTTTACCGTTTATCAACAGCTAGAAATTATGTAAAAGTACAAATTTATACTATTTACCGAGCTAAATCAATTAATAGTTTTAGAATATGATT